>VYZU01054522.1:3200-29161 GCA_013401355.1 Ceyx cyanopectus
CTGCTTATGTTTGGTTGGGTTTTTTTCCTAGGTGTTGTTTTGCTGCTGGGTTTTCAGCATCAGAAACTGTTAAATAATTCAAATCCCAAGAAGGATTTCTGATGCTGTTGGCATATGGAACCAGTTTTGAAATAAAGATTGGAAATGGGGTGTATTGCAATTTCAGTGTCAAAGGAATATTTTCCAGAGAATGCACCTTCCTCACAAAAACTACAAACCACCCATCTCTTCTGTAAACCTATTCCTTCTCCTTTTATCTTTCATGCAGACCTGTTTAGTATTCCTTTTTGAAAACTGAAACTATATTTATTTTAGAATACGCCTGAAACTACACTATGATAACATAGGAAAATAGGCAAGAATATGGAAAAAAAATAAAAAGGAGGGAAAATCTAAACCACAAATGGGACTGCAAATAGAGAAAAAAGAAGACAAAAATTTGGTTTATGATCCTTTCTGTCCAGCTAGAAACAATACTTCTAGTTGTGCAAACCATCACATTCTAATCTTACAACAGGAAGCTTAACAGGAAACTTAACAGAAAATCATAGGAAGGCATTCTTTCCTAAAAATACATAACCAAATGTTTGCTAAGTCTGAAAGTTCTCCTCTGTGAAGCATAAGTATGTTTTGGTTCTCTTGCACATACATGCTGTATTTATTGCTTGTTTGCAAACATGTTTTGACACATGCCTAACTCCTCACTCTTATTATCCAGTTTTACCCAAATTATAGCTGTGTGAGCTACAAATATGGAAGCTAAGAAACTGTTCAGCAGCAACAAGATAAGGATCAGAAGTTTTCCTTTCCAAACACAGGCAGCCTTGTTTCATAGTGAAAAAAGCAAAGCCAAAAGGAAGACCTTGTGTATCACCATGCAAGATACAAGCCTCCTTATTTGGCATAGTGATGGGTGAGAGCTCTTGAGAACATTTCCAAAACATGTGGAAAAAGTTCAGAAAGGGATAAGCACTTTTTCCAAGAAGAAAGGTTTAAAAAATGCCAAAGATGTCCATTGCTTTTAGCTTAAAATTACTTACAGAAGTAACAGACCATCATGGAATTTTGGGATACAGTATTAGGTTTGGTTCCATACATCTAACAGGACTACAGCTCCCATACTCATCCCACAGAGATGATTAAATTTCAAATGAAAGCTAAGCTGAAGATAGAAAGGTAACTCAAGATGGGAGGTTTCCCATCAGGCAATGGCCTGTCCTCACGTGACCATTACTGCCTCACCTTCCACACAACAAGAGGTATCTACAGTCTCACAACTCCAAGTAACATCTCTACTCAGCACTGTCCATAAAGTCTTAACAGCATGCGATGAAGGAGGAGGCAACTACTCCCATTCCTAGAGGTACAGAAAATCACTTCATCATAAAAGCACACCAAACCACAACAGGTCTTTCCACATCAATGATGAAAAACTCACTTCAAAAATGCTCATTTTTTTACAAAACCATCACAAAAAAAAGAGTATTTTCACTGAGGTTCCCTGCCCCATACTGTATATCAACCCAGTGCAGGTAGAAAAATGCCAATTAAAGAAGTTATGCTTGCACCTCTGGAAAGGATTGGAAGAAGGCAAGATCTACTTGCTGGTGAAACAGATCATTGTGCAGTCCATAGGAAGCAACACTATTAGAAAAAAAATCATAACTATTATAAACTTAGTTTTGACACAAAATTCTTTCTTCTCTCTACCTGTCACATACTTAATTTTTGTGAAACCAGTAGAAATTTACAAAAAAAAAAAAAATATTTTTTGCACTGGTTGCTATGTATGTGCCCCCCCCAATTTTTTCATGGAAAACAGACAGGCTACAAAGAGAGCATATTTGGAAGGGCTGGAAAACTTTTTTCCATTTCCTAAAGCAGCATATCCATTACATAGATTAATTATATGTACTGCCAGCTGATGCTTTAAAAGAATATACATGTATTTCCAGACTGGAAAAAAAATCAGTAACNATAACACCATCTTCCTCAAGAACACTGCTAGAAAGGTACATCAATCACCAATATTCTGAAACTTTTGTCTCCCTGTCAAATGGGAATACTAGTAACCAGTAAAAAAAAAAAAAAAAAAAAATTTAAATTGGTGACCTGACAGGCTCCCAACTTCTCAGTATCTCGTGGACTACAGTGAAGCACTCCTTTGGAGACTTGGAGTACCTCAGCTCCTACAGCTGGGATGGAAAACAGATTAAGAAGGGAAAGAAATCAACCCAGGATGGGACAGACTGATACGAGGAATGGTTCTGGGCTTCTCCTCCGGGGAGTAGCTGCAACAGCTTTTGTGATGCATAAAACACCTGACAACTCTGCCATGAGAGCACCCTCTGCCTGCCAGAGAACCTCCCCACAACCTGCTACAGCCAACAAAAGCTTTATTTCTACAACAGACTTCTCTTGCCTGATACATCAGGTTAAGCACAGGGCTCCCAGCTGAACACAGGTCAATGCTCAAAGACTACCTCATTTTACTTCATGTGCTAGATTCAATGATGCATCCAAGGAGTGTTTAAAAAACGAACAAACAAACACAAACAGCAACTATTACTTAGTCTTTCTGGCAGTTTTGTAATTGAGAATACCTAGAATGGAAACCCGATCTGGATCCTTGACTCCTTGTCACCTATCCTACACAGTTCCTTTGACGTAGGTCCATTTGGTACCAAGGAAGATGCTCTTCAGAGCAAAATACTTCTAATAGGCCAGCTACATACCACTTTCACCAAGAAATTGTCTAAAAGGGAGAGCAGGGAAAGAGGTTTGATATTTCATCCTCAACTTTCATAAGCAAAAGAGGTGACAGAACACCTTGGCTTCACAGCTGTCTTGCCTGCTGAGAACTGGACAGAAACTTGCTGAAAGCAACTGAACAACTACCAGAACATTTCATGGGATGAGTTAAACAATGTGACCTAGAAAGCTAACCACCCATTCCATTAAAGTGAATGGATTTTTAAAGTTTTCTGTTTGAAGCTATTCCAGGTGATGTCTTTGCAGAGCAGAAGATGCTTCCTATGCGATTTGTAATTATACTTTTGGGATAGGAAACATTACATTTTCGAACAACTGATTCAGTTTTGTTTCAAACTTTTTTAAATGGCAAGGGAAACTATGAAAACTAGTTTTAATCTCCTGCTTTCAAATCCCTCTGACACAGACTGTGTGTGGCCCTCTGACTGGGCCTTTTCTTGACTGTTTCTGTAGTGCAATCAAAATTAACTATCTGTTTGGGTGGGTTTTACATTTCAGTTTCAGAAATTGAAAGCAAAAGGATGAATGCTTAAGACGTTGATAACGCTAAAGGTCTACATTTAACAAATATGTCAAAAATATGTTTTCTTTTTAAAGTATCTTAGTCCCCCACCAGAATGCCTTACCCACACAGTCAGCAGTCTGTCTATTCAGGTTCAGTAGCTAGTGTGGCATCATAAGGCCAGCTCCAGAGCATTCAACAAGGAAGGCAATAAAGATTAATTCTACCATTAGATACATTTTGTGGAACATGATAAGAAATGTGTGACCCCTCTATGTGAAAACATACTGCAATTCCTTGAAAAAAGGGTACACTTGACTACTGACAACATGCTGGTTTCAGCCCTCAAACCGAATTAAAAACCCTTCAGTATAGTACTTTCTCACATATGCTGGTTTTTAACATCAGGTTACAAACATCTAACCACACAGGTTCTCTGTGCTGACAGCTGTGAGGTTATTTGGATACACAGCCTTCACAAGGGGACCAGACTGCCCTAGCAGGCTGAGTACTGCCTTGGCAGCAGTCAAATCAGTTATTTCCACCCAAACGAGTCAGTAGCTTAGCAACACCCAGCACAGACCTGTACAAAAAGGGGTGGACAGGTACACTGTACCCTGAAATAAAGCAGATTACCCTATGACACCCATATGAAGGCCACATCCCCTATTTATGATGCTGAAACTGTGCAAGAGCAAAGCTTTAAGCCAGTACGATGCACCTGCAGAGGCACAAACACACTTGCAGTATCTGTACAGAAAACTGAGCACAGGCACACCCTAGTTGTGTGACTTCCTCCTTCAAGACAGGGGTCTTTTCTTGCTCCAAAGTTAGGAGCTTCTACAAATTTGAACAAGAAAAAAAAGTTTTACATGTCTATAGTGCCTTTCATTCAAAGATCTCAAAGGACTTTATACCTATTCCATATGTCCCAACCCCTCCCCCTGTGAGGTAGGTATTATTCCTATTATTTACAGATGGGGAAATTCAGGCACAGAGGTTACATTATTTGCCCAGAGGTTACATTATTTGTCCAAGGTCACACAGTGAGTCAGTGACAAAACAGAATCCAGATGCTTTGATTCCTGTTTGCCTGATCCAGCTACTAACAAGCCTCAATTTCAAAAGCGCCTTAAAAAGTATCAGTGTGCATAAAAACAGTCTTGGTTTCAAGGGCCACTCCTAAAAAGCGTAAGAAATATAGGAAAAACAGGAAAAAGGACAATTGAGGGACATAACATACTTCTGCAAGCTCAGATAGCTTTAAGAGTTCCTGCTAATTTCCTTCCCAAAAATGAGGTGACTGACTATGAGCCTTGAAGACAGGGAGTGGGAAAAAGAGGCTAATGCAACCAGAGTTTGAAAGAAAAAAGAAAGATGGAGTAAACAGCCATACCATAAGCCTTCATCTTTTTGAAAGCACAGGGTCAGAAAAATAGGGCTGAGAGGGACTTCAGGAGATCATCAAAGTCCATCCAACCTGCCTTGAAGCTAGGATCAACTACACCTAGTCATTTCCAACAGTCTAGTTTGTTCTCAAAAGACCTCCATCAGTGGAGATGCCATGCCCCTCCTCTTCAATCTGTTCCACCTTGCACTATCACATGAGCAAAAAAGGACAAGCGAGTCCAAGATAGCTACTTCTCCTCCTTCAGTGAAGGTACCATAATTCCCAGGCCTATCTAGTGATCTGAATAAATTTCAGAGAAGGTAGTCTCCAGATACTTACTTTTTTGTGTGTCCTGGATTCCTTGGGAAAACATCAAACACTGATGTTTGCTGTTGTGTAATATTTGAGATTTGAAAACACTGATTAATACCAGGATAGATACCAATATACTTACTGCAAGTGCCAAATCCTACAAGGTCAGTAACAAAGACTTTGATATGATAATTTTAGCTCATTGCAGATTCAAACTGCAATAATAGGGCAGGGAAGACTACAGAAAAACCCCACAGCAAAAGTCAGCAGCTCAGAGTTGCCAAGTTTCATCCAACTGCAGACAAAAATCAGGCAGATGAACAACACATCTTCAGCAGAGGCAGCACCATATGATCTCTATAGCATCCCTCCATCTCATCTGTCTTCAAAGTGCATTCTCAGTGCAAAAAGTAGGACTGAATTTAGAGGGGCTCACTATCCCCGGTGGATTTCATACTAAGACCAGAATTCTTGCTTGAGTTCATATGCTGCAGCTTTGTGTGTGTTAAGTTCACTTCTGCATAGCGGAATGGTGCTGTCCTGGCTCTGCCCCTCAGCATCTATGTCCAACAGTGTCCGCTCCTCTACTGGAAGACCCACCTGGAAGGGAAGCAGTGCAGGCAGTCCAGGTTTCTCTTCT
Organism: Ceyx cyanopectus; assembly: GCA_013401355.1. Lineage (NCBI taxonomy): Eukaryota > Metazoa > Chordata > Aves > Coraciiformes > Alcedinidae > Ceyx > Ceyx cyanopectus. Next base: position 8,817 of record VYZU01054522.1, read on the forward strand.
ACAGTGCTGCTGCTACTAGCAAAACAAGAGTCCAGATTGCTTGGAGTATCAGTACTTGAACTGTTGGCTGAAGATTCACCCTTGGCATTGCTGGGTGACACAAACCACCAGGGATCAAGCCGCTGCCGACTGGCTGCAGGACGTGGCCGGGGCAGGAACTCCAATGTCTTGGGTCTTTCCAGTGTGGGATCCTGTTGTGCATTCCATCGTCTCGGGGTTGGAGGAAAAACAAGGTTGGGGTCTGGCAGACGAGGGACCTCATTGGGATCTCTACTTGGACTAGGTGTTTTTAATACACCTATCCAAAACAGAGAATGTAAGAGAAGAGGGAAACATGTTAGATGTCACAGCTAAATGGTTCCAACAGACCTTAGTTTATTGTATGTACATTGTGAAAACTTTTTCAAAGCAGAAAGCCTCCATTCAGAATTTATAAACTCTGTATCTTCAAGACTACACTAATCTGAAGTAAATGACTGGCTTCTTTATCCCCACACTGTTCTCAACACTTCAAGACACCAGTTTCACTGACCTAGCACAAGCAGATAGTTTGTTCATTCTCTCATTTGCTTTCTTAAATTTTCGGGCTGGAGAGCATGGATTTGAACTCCTATCAGAGACGAGGACTCTCCAAATCCTTCAGAGGGCACATAACCCATTAACAACTTGAATGGATCGAGACACTTGTACAGCAGGATATGCAACACCTGTTTGCAGGGAGCAGGACCAACTTCCTGGAAAAGCCATTTGACACTACTTACAGGGCGCTTCCAGGTTGGTTTTGGGGTCAGGGGTGGTGTGAGGTTTTTTTGTCTGGTTGTGCGTTTTGGGATTTTTTTAGTTTTAGTTTTTATAAACATAACTTAAATTTTCATTAATACCATTTTAATGAGTATTCTCAGCTGGATTAACCCACATTTCACTGCAGACTGCCATTCAAGAGACAACCACATATTTTGTTTTACCACTGGGAAAAGCCTATTTAAAACAGACTTTAATTTATTGAGAGGGTTGGTTTTTTTTTCCCTTTCTTCTTCTGAACTACTAAGGCAAGAAAACGGGAAAGCATTTTTAAGTTATCGAATCACAGGCACTCCATAAGACTGCAACAGTTAGAAGACCACCTACCCAGGAATGTCCCTCTTGCTTGCAAAGGAACAAAAGCAACAACGGCACAGTCCCAAACTGCTTTAGAGATCCAGTTTTCACTGCCTTAGAAATCAGAATTTATTTTGAAATTGCAACAGCAACATGAGGAACTGTATAAAGGCAGTGGAGATGAAACCCCAAGGAAGTGCTAAAAATCTGCACTGTTTGCACTTTGATACCAGCTTTGTCCAGGAACCCATACTACTATATTCAGCCTCACAACACAGGAGAGAAGAGAGAACTCATCTGCACAAAGATGCTGGAACAGACCATTAAAGCATTGTTCTGTTGGTTATTTGTGTAAAAGACAGCAGCCATAAGCTCTTCTTGTGGGCTGGCCATCACAACGGATGCTGTAAAAGCAACATGTTTACTTCCTAACACATAATTATATTGTTTGGGCCTTATTTCTGAAGAGGAAAAAGAAGATGGCTGAAAACCTACCTGCTCCCAGTGCTCCAGTTAAACAGCTACTGGAAGGGCATCCACTGGTTGGGCACCCATTGACAACTAGTCCACTCCCTTTGATGGCCCCATCAGAAGGTGTGCGCCTGTGCCCACTCTGCTGGGTGTGGGAAGAGACTGTCACATGTGTGGGAGTCAGGGACTGGTTGGGGTCTTGTTTGAACCTCTCAATCTGGACATTGACTAGTGGGTTGGTAATGGCTGGCAAGGGAGCCTTGACTGTCACCGGGCTGACAGGCATTTCATACACCACAATCTCGTCACTATCTGAGCGCAGCAGGGACCGGGTGGAATTACATTCGGAAATGGAAGACAGGGAAAGAAGGGTGAGGGACGTGGATGGCTCTCCTAGCAACAACATGGGATCCTCCTTCCTGAAGATCTTTCGGGAAGGTGGACTGGTGCTCCTGCGTGGGCGTCCAGCTCGCTGGAAAATGCTGTCACGCTTCTTCTTCTCTTCCCTAGGTGCCTCTGGTTCCTCTTCAATCAGCAGCTGACACTTCCCTGCTTCTAACAGATCAAATCCCAGGCCTGCAGCAGCCAGCACTGCTCCACAGCCAAGCAATGCAATCTCACACCGCTTGTGATGGGAGCCACTGCGTTTGAGGCTGTTGGTGGGTGTCAGCTGCGGGGTACTAGTAGCAGAGTTCACAGGGGTGGACTCCTCATTGGCATCACTAGAAGGACCATCCCAGTCTTCATTCTTCTGAAATGGGATGCAGAGGTATGACTGATTGTGCCCAGGTGATGGGTGCACTTTGCCCTCCCCATTAAGACATTCACTGTCTTCATCTTCTGGAAAGCAAATAAAAACAGGCTTTGCATGGATGTGACATTTTCATTGGCAAATTTTAATACCTTAGAAATACACATGCAAATAAGCTTCTCGGAAAATGCAACTGTCCTTATCACAAACATCACTCACCAATTGCCAAGTACTAACAGGCTATTGTCGCAAAGCAGATAGGCTTGAGACAAGAAACTGGAAACACTATCGAAGTGTAAGAAATTAGTGACTTATCAATCTATTTGGGATCATTTGCAGAAAAGCATTTCAGAAGCAGTCTACACTTCAGTTACTTTTAGAGTAAATTTATATGTTTGGGAGTGAGGAGCAAAAGCCAGGATTATGATAAGGATCTCCCCTTGCAATTAAAGTGTAACCATGCAGCACATCTAAATATAATTAACAGGAAAGGAGTAGAGAAGTATCATGGAGCTAGTAGGGATTTAAGAGAAGCTTGTTAGCTTGACAGGTAAGAAGCACAAGCAGAGATGCGAACAATAAGAAAATCCAGCAGGAGAAAGTAATAACTACACAAAGAAGAAAAGAAAAATGGATACCACCAAAATGAAAACATTGCTGTAAGGTACCAAGTGAAGGTCAGGAAAGGAGAGGTTCATTCAAATGTGATTGGAAGTGGGAATTACAATATCAAGTCTAGGGAAATCCTTTACCTATCTCTGCTAAGCTGGTGAATCCTGGAAAAGCAGGGGCAGTTCTCTGGATCTTCCCAAGGTTGGGTGCACTGGATGACCACTGTTTGTATCCTTCTACCAGAGCTTTCAGACTGAAACAGTAGAAAGATGGAAGAAAATATACCAATCAATTTTCATTCCCTGCTATATTCTATTATATAATATATTTATATTCTCTAGTGCTCTATTTAGGGTATGCATGTATCCATCTTAATTACATAGATTTGAAGTTCTCCCATAGCAAGGTATTTTGCAGCATCTTTACAGCACCTTAAAATACAGAGTTAAAAATTCCTTCCCTCATTTGTTATACCACAGCAGTCAAAAGACCTCAGCTCCTAACCAACAGCTACAAAAGTAGAATATCAGAACACACCACTACAAAAATAAGATGGAAAAATTTCCTTTTAAACAGAGGTAAACCTACCAAGCCAGGTAAAAAACGAAAGATCAGCAGGAGGAGACGAAAAATATCTCCAAAAACATCTCCATGTGAAATACAAATGAACAATGAAAGTCAAAGAACAGTCACTGAGACAATAAAACGCTAAAGCCACTGTAGCAGCAAAGTCATGTCTCTCTATTATAAACCCCAACATTTCTTCTCTAAATAAAACTGTTTCAAGTAGAAGCTCTAGATTATGGAAAAATAGGTAACTGAAAATCATAAATTATGTTACTACTTCTTTTACTTACAGACAGAAAACTGTAAACCCCACAAAAACAAGCAAGTGAAAAACCCAACCCCAAATCCCTTTGACATCACCTGCATTTATAGGTATGTCACCAGGCACCTGAACTTTTTAGAAGTCCCTATTCCTAGGGATTTATTACCATCATCCTATTTGTTCCTTGCAGTACTTTCATGGTATCAGAAACAACTTTAGTCAGTGGCATGATTTTTTTTGACAATCAAAGTTTTATTGTTCAGTTATTGATACAGCCTGAACTGGGAGGTTTGTAGTGCCTTTCTCCAAACTCCAACAAGAAACACATCCCTGTGTGGGTGCAAAGCTATCATACGATAGGCACAAATTAAATGCACTCAATAAAAAGTACCTATGGATAATCTGAATGATGTCAACTGGACCCAGAGGAGCACTGACTTATTATTGAAAGAACAGAAAATTTAGAAGATGAGACCTCTTCCAGCCTCATTACTAACTTGCATTGTTCTTCGATAAGACACACAATTCATTACATACAGTCCTTCCCTTACAGGGAAAGGAGGATATAAGCATATAGAAACCATTTCTCAGAATTCTTATCTTCCACCAGAATCACTTTGCATTTCTTAAATGGCTTCCGGTGCAAGGTTTCAGTTTTACTGCATCAGTTTTTTTGCCTCATTATGTATTTTTCCTCTATTTTCTGCCTGAGATGACCTACTTGCCACAAATTATAGTGCTATAGCAAAGTCACAAGGTCAAAAAACTTGATTCAGTACATGTTCAGTTTGTTGATGATCATACTGTAGGCACTACACTAAAAGTGTGTGGTTAACCGTCTTAAAAGTCCATCCTTTTCCCCTCCTCAAGCAGTATTCTGGCACACGAAGTACCCTGCTATGAACCTGAATCCAGACAGCACATTGCTGAATCCTACTTGTCAAAACAGACAACCATGTGGTTTTTTTAAGAGATGAAATTCAGTGTGGACACTGTTCTGATTTACTCTGCTCCATATTTCACTCAGCTACGTAAGACAACACATCAAATAATGTGTATTTTATCTAAATCATCCATATGTGCAACATGCATAAGTAAAATTAAAACTGTAAGTAGAGCAGAATATTAAAGGAAAGCTGGTGAGTGAAAATGCTAACCATGTTAGCAGTGTGGTCACCTCCAAAAGTAAATGTCAAAGCTCTTACAATTTGGATGACAACTACTGAGGAAGAATATATTTCCATGGAGCTGGGAAAGCACAACCTTTATTCTCTATATGCAGAAACAGCAAAGTTGCAAGTGACAGGCAGCAGTAATCTTCAGTTTAACTATGACTGTAAAGTGAAGGCAGCCTAAAGGGTCTTTGGAATTGCTGTATTGTATAGTAGGAAGACAAACTTAGTTTGCTTCCTTATGACTCCTCAGAGCAATAGTCCCATGTGAAAAACAGACTGAGGGTTTGCTATTATGGACAAAGCACAGCTCAATATTAACAGAAAGGTAAACAGCTACCAGAATAACTTAACGTTCTGCTTTGTCTCGAGGTTATATAATCTTCATCCTTCCCTTTTATTTTTCATTCCTCCTCTGTCTTTACCCCAAATTACAGACCCTGAAGACCTGTGCAGAGGCTAGCTGCTCATCTTCTTAATTAGACAGTAGTGTGCATTTAAAAACAGTTCAAAACATGCTGACTGAGTGCATTCCTACTGCAGCAGTATTATCTGTTACTGCTCCAAAGAAAGAGCAACTGGAATGATCTGAAATCATAAGCAGCAAAGCTATCTATTTCTGTCATCAGCATGACAATTCAGGACTTCTTACCTATAATCTATTTAGATTAATTAATAGGAAGGTTATTCCTATGTTGTATTATGGTTGAGTTACTTCTCTGTTGACTTTTTCTATTGGGAACTCAAAAGAACCTTTCTTTAGAAGTAATAAGATGACAATGCTTATTTGCTCAGCAAACTGCAAAACAAATCCCTACAAATGACTACACAAGGCACCTAGTGTCTTAGCACCATTCTGTAACACTATGTTGATGCATTAAGATAATAACTTTATTCAAGACAGTGTCTGTTCCCAGGCTCACCCCTATTTAGCTTGCAAAATTTTAAGACAGAACTGCTAAAGGACTATGACTACCCTACATCCAGTGTTACTTTCTATAAAATCAGTAACACCACCAGTGTTTAAAAATAAAATCAGTTTACCACCAGGGTAAAGACCATTCATGCCATAGTAACAGACCCAGAATAATCAATACCAAGTTTAAAGAAAACAAGCCTTAACCACATACCCATCCTACAAGTTCACAACTAAACTGACACAACACTAAAACATAACAAAAGCTTCATCCAGTCTGCAGCTCAACACAGCACCCTTTTGCTGCTGTGCATAGTCCTTTTGCAAAAAGTGTGCAGAAAGTGCAGAAGAGTGAATAATAACTGTCTCATGTTCTCATGACTACCTTTACTTGATTATAGCTATAGGTCAGTTTGCTCATGTTGGAGAATTTCACTGCAATTCCCACAGTGCAATTCTTGCATAAATTTGGAATTACCTCCTGTGGAGAACACATGGAAAGTAATAAAAAATAAGATTCAAGTTCCCCTGACCACCAAGTTTTTGATAACCAGTTTTAGAACCTGGAACACAGTCTGGTTCCAGGCCCTCTCTTACCCATCTTCTCCTACACCTAGCTCCTTGTTACAAAGTGAGCTTGGTCCCCAGGTGCGTCCCTTTTTCTTCTGGCCTCTCTTCTCTTCTTCCTCTCCTTCTTCCTTTGGAAGGACTGAGCTTCGTCCCCATGTTTTACTGCTTTCAGCAGGAGTCACTTCACAGGTGGGAAAAACATTGAAAAATGGGGAAGAAAAATAGACAAAATAAAGAATTGGTTCCATGGCAACATAAAGCTAAAGGTCAGAATAGGAATAGCGGAATAGCAATAAAACATCCATTCAGGCTTCCTTCCCATACTTCTGACCATTTATCAACATAGATCTAACAACCAGATCCCTCCAAAATTAGTATAGATAAGTTTTGCAGCTTTATTTCATCACTGGTTTTTCTTTTGGAGCCACCAGTTTGATACCAGACACGCAAATGTCACGATAGCCAATACAACAAACAGTACACATTAATTAATACCCCTTTCATACTTGTAATACATGCTTGTCTGCTGGGCTGCTTTATTACAGGAACACTATTTTCATTATAAGCACCCTTGCTTTTCTTTCCTTCCAAAAGTAATAATCCCCTTCAGTAACATTTCACAGATCTAGTCTGCAAATTGGCATTTTTAAGAATTAACCTGTGTGCCTAAGAAATGTATTTTCAGTACAATGAAACAAGAGTACTTCAAGAACTTGGGTAAGTTTTGGACCCCAAAACAGCTGGATACTGCCCCACACCACCAACACACACCATTTTTCTCTCCAAATGCACACATGCAAAGTACAAGGCTATTTTTAATAATTTTTTTTTTATAGTCCTCTCCTAGATACGGAATCTTAGCATCTTACCACGCTGACAGACTGCACATTTCCCAAATTCAATACTACATTGAGCTCCCTTACACTGTATGGCCCTGAGTCTGGGAATAATGGTAGGACTTGCAGGAGGGCTGGAGCAGCTACTGATTAAGCTTTTCCTTTTATCCATCGTTGGAGAAGCCTGCACAGTGAACTTATGCTGGAAATCTGTTGACCAAAAGAAAAAGAAGAAAATAAACAAAGTAATTTTAGAAGGAGATAGTTTGGTTTTGTTTGGGTTTTTTTCATACTCAAATAAGAAAAGAAATACTACTGTACGGTAACTTTCAAAAAGCACAGGATAGGGGCCTATGCAGAAATGAAGATGTACAGTTAATTGCTATTTCCCGCTTTACACACACATGGTGGACAAAGATATGTGCTCACACCCATGAAGACACATCTTCCCAGTGTTTGTGTGAGGTACGTGCACACACAGATCCTCACACATTGACAGACATTTATGGCAAGAGTATCCCTGAATAAATTCCTTTCACCATCTCCCTCAGTTTATTAAGCTAAGCAAACCCACCAGCAGGAATAGGTGTTTAGAGACCTAAGAAAGGCATAGTTAATGTGCACACTTTAGCATCATTGTGCTTCTGAACAGCCAATCTCTCCCAGAATACCAAGAAGACAGTGTAAGCCATCACATCCTTTAGGCAGCGATGAACCTCAGGTCATTTACAAAACCCATACTTTTGTTCTCTTAGAGATCTGAATATCCATACAGAAACCACAGCAAAAATGCTTAAAAAAAAAAACCAGTATTTCTGAAAATCACCATCTTCACTCTTCCCTGACAGCTCTTCAATGCTTATGATTCTTCCAGAAAGATGGTGTTGAGTCGCTTGTGTGCTAATGAGTTCACATACTAACAAGCAATGTCAGCCTGTAGTCTTGCAGCTATCAACACATTTTTGATAATTTTCAGATTCTTGCACCAAAAAGTCCTGTAGGTTATGGTTTCTGCTGTACCATTGCATAAAATATTCCCAGAGCAAGAACCTCCGTTATTTTTTATGTATATCCTTCGTTATACTGATCACTTTGAGTATTAACATGGGGAATTGCAACACCAGCTTTTTTACTGTGATCTATATACAGCCATTAACAGCAGACATGTAACATCTCAAATTTGCTTCTGGTCCTCATACTTGGAAATGTTGGGATTGCTAGCCACAAAATCATAAAATCACAGAATGTCTTGGGTTGTAAGAGACCTTCAAGATCATCTATTCCAATCTTTGACCCAACACTGCAATGTCACCACTAAACTACATTCCTGAGCACCAGGTCCACGCATCATTTAAATGCCTCCAGGGGTGGCAACTTCAGCACTGCCCTGGGCAGACCATTACAATGTTTGGTAAACCTTTTGGTGAAGAAATGTTTCCTAATATCCAGCCTAAACCTCCACTGGCACAGCTTGCAGCCATTCCCTCTGGTGCAGTCACATGTCACCAGGGAGAAGAGGCTGTCTCCCTCCTCACTCCAACCTCTTTTCAGGTAGTTGTAGAGAACAATAAGGTCTCTCCTCAGCCTCCTCTTCTCCAGATTAAACAACCCCAGCTCCCTCAGCTGCTCCTCACAGGACTTCTGCTCTAGGCCCTTCATGAGACTCAATGCCTTTTCTGGACACACTCCAGTACTTCTTTGTCCTTCTTACAGTAAGAGGCACAGAACTGAATGCAGTAATCAAGGTGTGGCCTCACCAGGGCCAAGTATGAGGGGATGACAATGGCCACAGTGTTTCTAATAGAAGCCAGGACACCGTTGTCCTTCTTGGCCACCTGCATGCACTGCTGACCCAGCTTTAGTTGACTATCAATCAACACTCTCAAAGGCCTTTCCCAACTTGCAGCTTTCCAACCACACATCCTCGAGTCTGTAGCTTACCAAGGGGTTCTTATGACTCAAGTGCAGGACCTGGCACTTGGCCTTGCTGAACTCCGTGCAATTAACCCTGGTCCACTGATATAACCTGTCTAGGTCCCACTGTAAAGCTTCCCTGCCCTCTAGCAGATTGACACACCTACTCAGCTTGGTGTCACCTGAGAATTTACTGAGGTGTTGCACTTAATCCCCTCACCCAGATCACAACAGCATCAAATTCAGTTTCTTGACTCCTAGGAGGCACATTTTTCCCAAATGTTTTCTAATGCACAAGTATCAGTAGAAAGGAGCTACCAATGCTAAAGGTTCACCGGTGGCTCCCATTTCACCTGAGACAGTCTAATATGCCACCAACCTGAAGGCAGGCTGATATGATTGCCATCTTTTAACTTGAGCCGGCTCCTCTTGAACTTCCCCATGCGTTTCTTCACCCGAGGCTTCTCCTGACACAGCTGGTGGATGATGATGTTCAGCTCCCTTTCCAGGATGTCAATCTCACGTTCCGCCAGCTCCTGTTCCCGTCTTCGTAGCAGCTCTTCATGGTTCTTCTGTTCAACAGCAGCACGAGTCAGCTCTTCTTCCCATGTACGCAGCTCCTGCAGGGAGATAAGAAAGGCGAAGTGAAAAGCCCCCTTGTGACCTGTGGGTTAAGACTAACATTATCTGTTCTAAAGGTACAGCAGCAATGACGTGTGCTCGCAGCACTGCTCAGCTGAAAGCTGAATACCTAAAGCAATCATCAAGAAATTCAAGGCTTGCCATTCATGGCCCTTCACATGAGAATTAAAATTTGGAAATAGGCACTCATGAGGAATCCTGTGGATTCCCTGGAATCCTGTGTCCAGTTCTGGGCTCTCCAGCAGAAGAAAGATAAGGCACATACTGGAGAGTGTCCAACGATGGACCACAAAGGGGGCAAAAAGACTGAAGCATCTCTCCTACGAGGCAGAGCTGAGGGAAATAGGACTGTTTATCCCAGCAAAGAGAAGAAAGGAGGAAGGGCTCTTGTCAGTGTATATAAAAAACAGAAGGAAGGTGCAAAGAAGACAGAGCCAGGATCTTGTTAGCAGTGCCCAGTAACAGGAGAAGAGGCAATGGGCACAGACTGAAAGACAGGAGATTCCCTAATCTGATAGTCTTTTATGATGATACAAGTAGTTGGACAGATGAGGGGANGTTATTTTTTATGTATATCCTTCGTTATACTGATCACTTTGAGTATTAACATGGGGAATTGCAACACCAGCTTTTTTACTGTGATCTATATACAGCCATTAACAGCAGACATGTAACATCTCAAATTTGCTTCTGGTCCTCATACTTGGAAATGTTGGGATTGCTAGCCACAAAATCATAAAATCACAGAATGTCTTGGGTTGTAAGAGACCTTCAAGATCATCTATTCCAATCTTTGACCCAACACTGCAATGTCACCACTAAACTACATTCCTGAGCACCAGGTCCACGCATCATTTAAATGCCTCCAGGGGTGGCAACTTCAGCACTGCCCTGGGCAGACCATTACAATGTTTGGTAAACCTTTTGGTGAAGAAATGTTTCCTAATATCCAGCCTAAACCTCCACTGGCACAGCTTGCAGCCATTCCCTCTGGTGCAGTCACATGTCACCAGGGAGAAGAGGCTGTCTCCCTCCTCACTCCAACCTCTTTTCAGGTAGTTGTAGAGAACAATAAGGTCTCTCCTCAGCCTCCTCTTCTCCAGATTAAACAACCCCAGCTCCCTCAGCTGCTCCTCACAGGACTTCTGCTCTAGGCCCTTCATGAGACTCAATGCCTTTTCTGGACACACTCCAGTACTTCTTTGTCCTTCTTACAGTAAGAGGCACAGAACTGAATGCAGTAATCAAGGTGTGGCCTCACCAGGGCCAAGTATGAGGGGATGACAATGGCCACAGTGTTTCTAATAGAAGCCAGGACACCGTTGTCCTTCTTGGCCACCTGCATGCACTGCTGACCCAGCTTTAGTTGACTATCAATCAACACTCTCAAAGGCCTTTCCCAACTTGCAGCTTTCCAACCACACATCCTCGAGTCTGTAGCTTACCAAGGGGTTCTTATGACTCAAGTGCAGGACCTGGCACTTGGCCTTGCTGAACTCCGTGCAATTAACCCTGGTCCACTGATATAACCTGTCTAGGTCCCACTGTAAAGCTTCCCTGCCCTCTAGCAGATTGACACACCTACTCAGCTTGGTGTCACCTGAGAATTTACTGAGGTGTTGCACTTAATCCCCTCACCCAGATCACAACAGCATCAAATTCAGTTTCTTGACTCCTAGGAGGCACATTTTTCCCAAATGTTTTCTAATGCACAAGTATCAGTAGAAAGGAGCTACCAATGCTAAAGGTTCACCGGTGGCTCCCATTTCACCTGAGACAGTCTAATATGCCACCAACCTGAAGGCAGGCTGATATGATTGCCATCTTTTAACTTGAGCCGGCTCCTCTTGAACTTCCCCATGCGTTTCTTCACCCGAGGCTTCTCCTGACACAGCTGGTGGATGATGATGTTCAGCTCCCTTTCCAGGATGTCAATCTCACGTTCCGCCAGCTCCTGTTCCCGTCTTCGTAGCAGCTCTTCATGGTTCTTCTGTTCAACAGCAGCACGAGTCAGCTCTTCTTCCCATGTACGCAGCTCCTGCAGGGAGATAAGAAAGGCGAAGTGAAAAGCCCCCTTGTGACCTGTGGGTTAAGACTAACATTATCTGTTCTAAAGGTACAGCAGCAATGACGTGTGCTCGCAGCACTGCTCAGCTGAAAGCTGAATACCTAAAGCAATCATCAAGAAATTCAAGGCTTGCCATTCATGGCCCTTCACATGAGAATTAAAATTTGGAAATAGGCACTCATGAGGAATCCTGTGGATTCCCTGGAATCCTGTGTCCAGTTCTGGGCTCTCCAGCAGAAGAAAGATAAGGCACATACTGGAGAGTGTCCAACGATGGACCACAAAGGGGGCAAAAAGACTGAAGCATCTCTCCTACGAGGCAGAGCTGAGGGAAATAGGACTGTTTATCCCAGCAAAGAGAAGAAAGGAGGAAGGGCTCTTGTCAGTGTATATAAAAAACAGAAGGAAGGTGCAAAGAAGACAGAGCCAGGATCTTGTTAGCAGTGCCCAGTAACAGGAGAAGAGGCAATGGGCACAGACTGAAAGACAGGAGATTCCCTAATCTGATAGTCTTTTATGATGATACAAGTAGTTGGACAGATGAGGGGAGNAGTTTGTTGATGACACCAAACTGGGAGGAGTGGCTGACATAGCAGCAGGCTGTGCTGCCATCCAGAAAGACCTGGACAGGCTGGAGAGCTGGGCAGGGAGAAATTTCATTAAATTTAACAGGAGCAAGTGTAGAGTCCTTCATCTGGGGAGGAACAACCCAGGCTGAGGTACAGGCTGGGGGCTGATCTGTTGGAGAGCAGCTCTAGGGAAAGGGTTCTGGTGGACAGAGGGATGACCATGAGCCAACAATTCACACTCATGGCCAAGAAGGCCAATGGCATCCTGGGATGCATTAGGAAGGATGTGGCCAGCAGGTCAAGGGAGGTTCTTCTCCCCCTCTACTCTGCATTGGTGAGGCCACACCTGGAATACTGTGTCCAGGTTTGGGCACTCCAGTAGAAGAGGAACAAAGAGGCAATAGGAGTAAGTTGGAGCACTTTTTCACAGTAAGGGTGACAGAGCTCTGGAAGTGGCTGCCCAGGGAGGTTGTGGAGTCTCCTTCTCTGGACACATTCAAGACCTGCCTGGATGTGTTCCTGGGTGATCTGGTCTAGGTGATTCTGCTCAGGCAGGGGGGTTGGACTAGATGATCTTCTAGGTCCCTTCCAGCCCCTAATTTCTGTGATTCTGTGAAAACCAACCTCTGAGCCCAAACTGATATTACAAAGTGATTTTTAAGCAAGAGACTGTGAACTTAGAAAAAATATATTATTACTTTAGAGATTCCACTGCAGCATTTAGTATCAGGAACTGTAAAGATAGTCTCTGTAAGTACCCTAACAAAGATGCAGCAGGCTATGCTTTCTGCAAGTTGGCTTGAAGAAAACTTCAGCTTTTTCACTTCTACTCACAATTCTTGTATTCCTCCTAGCATTTTTGTTTTCTGTTATTTACCCAGACGGACTTCAACAGTTACTGGTCCATTCCCCTAGTAGTACTCATGTTTATTTTAGTCTATCCACTTTGTGCTCAAGACCTGGAAAGCATAAACCTGACAGAACCAAAGCTGCTATGTTTGCTATATATGCTGAAACTACCCCTCCTACTGTTAATGGTTATCGTTTGGATTCTCAGTTAAGATGCTAACAGTGAAATAGTTACCAGATGCATTAAACAATGAAGACAACTCATCATAGCAGTTTGCACACTGTATAATGGAAGCACACTACAATATTAGAAAGAATGGCAACTCAGGATGCAGATATTTTACTCATGATTCTGCCCTTGTGTGCATCATAGCCTGCAATTGATTTGGGGACTAATTACAAGCTCCAGTAAAACATACAAAATTAAGTCTGGGACACACTGAATGATGATCCCCGTTTGAATTATGAAATGGGAAAATTATAATCTAAAGTGTGCAAATATGAGTATTTTTCTCTACTCACCTTTTCTTTGGCTCTGAGCTGATCAAACATTTCTTGAATCTCTTGTTTCCAGTCTTCCTGCAGGGAGTGGAAGGAATCTTTGGGCATTTCAAAGAAACCAGACTCTTCTATGGCAGTGAGATGGTCTAGGATACTGGCAAAGGAAGGTCGCGAATGTGGGTCAGGGTTCCAACAGTCTAGAATAGAACAAAGACAAGCAACTGTTAGGAGTCTCTTAGTAGGGAGGTTTGAGAGGATGAGTAGTACTTTACTGATCCCCAGTGGCTAAGAGTGGCATGCACACTGACTGTGTGACACTTCCCATTTCCCACCTCCTTTGACTATTGTCTGATCATAAGTCAAGTATGGAATTCATGCTTTCATGCTTATAAAATATGCAACATCACTTAGCATCTTCAACCACCTGGTCTCTAGCTTCTATTCCAATAATATGCCAATTAAAACAAAGGTATACTATTTTTACAGCACATCTAAAAAAAAATTATAAATTATTTCTTTAAATATTTTGCTTTGGTTTATGTGCTCACAGAGATACTATGCAAGACTCTTGCAAACAGTTCTTTTACCACATTGCAGAGTTGACATCCATGCTGCAGAAGGGTATCAGAGATCTTTCTAACACCAAACTCTAATGCTAAGGCGAGTCATGAAGCATCTCTTCCACAGAACTGAAAATCATTCCTGCAATGCAGACTGGGCATAACTTGAGTGAAAATAAGAGATTCAAGTAAATACTGACATCAAATAGTGAATTTGGACTTCTCTTATTTTTAAGGGTTCTTTTTTATTGAAAACTATTTTATCAGGCTTTTTTTCTTTTGCTTTTAAGAGAAACCACAGATAAACAAGCTTTTTCATTCACAATCTAATGTAATGACTTATCCAGTTACAAAGCTCTAAAAAAAATGCAAAATTCAAGGTACCCATCACGAGACAACTCAACTAGCAATATTGCAAAAGAGTACTCCTTTTCTAGTGATGGGAATTGAGCACTGAAAACAAGAAAAGGAAATAGAAAATGGTATGAAGCAACATCTCTAGCTACAAAATCTTTAAGATCATGTTTTTAGTAAGTCATTAAGTCAAAATGTTTGATTTAGAATTTCCTTATTCAGAAGTGTTTACTCATTCAGTCCTCCTTTTTGCTTCACCCTTATTTCTACTCATCACTTTCTCATTCTATATTTTCCTGTACTGGCACTTACACAGGTTCTTGTTCAACAAGTATCCTTATGCTCTTTAGCACTGATAGATTCCCAAGTGCCAAAATTTAAGAACAACCAAACAGAAAAGCAAGTATGCAAGTGTATTTCCAGCGAATACACAATTAGTGCATGACTGGAAGAGACTAACATATGGCAGGAGGGTGTCTCAATGTGCTCATACTACCACTGCTCTGAAATGGATTCAAGACACACGCTCCTGCAGCAAGAGGCAGGAGTTATAAAAATGTTCAAAGTTTCCCAGACATTACAGTTGGAAAAAATGAAACATAAAAAAAAATAATGTTGGTGATGTCCTAGAAGATATTAATTCCTCAGTTGTGTAGATTAAAGTACACCAGGGAGCAGCTGTAATTAAAAATAAAGAACACTTCACAAAATCTGTGAGGTTTGCTTTTGCAGGCCTTTTCTCTGGTTTTAGCATTAGTGAAATTTTGCATTTGGGAGCTTTGGTTTGAAAACTGCTGGTATCAAGCAATATTTAAACATCTGGGCAGGTTCCAGGAGGCATAAGCTGGAACACATTTGTATTGATGGATTTCAAATTGCTTCTCTTATCAAAACAGAGAACTGAGGATGTTAAAGAGCACTGTGAAGGTCCCCTGCTGCCGACCAATTAGTAGCAATGGGTGATACAGCTGGACTGTCAGCACCATAATCCCTGCCTCTTTACCCCAGGTTTTAAGCACGGCAAAGCAAACATGACCCAATGTAAAACAAAATGCTGCAGCCAGCCAAATGCATGAATGAGTGAACAGGATAACTATGCAGGTGGCCCATGGCTTTTATTTTCCCAGGCCTAGATCTGCCATTATTTGCACTAATGAGGACAGTTGTAACATACAAGTCTTTTCTGTGAAGAGGGAAAGTTCAGCTTTGTTGTCTCAGAGAAGACCACCAGGGCAGTAATACAAAAGTAAAAGCAGCATTAGGGGAACAAGAGTTCACCAGAGATGGTAAACAGCCTGTCTGAAAAACAGTTTTGGTGAAGGGGCAGTAAGTAATTGTTTTACTTGTTCTCATCTACCCCCTGCACCTGGAGAAGCCAAGCGTTCCAAAGACATGTGGGTGCTCACCCCTGCACTGCCGGGTTCAAGCACAGGCCATGTGCCTCTACCTGACTTTACCCAATAGAGGGCATTATTTTTAACCCCAGCGGCAGAAACCTCACTTAAATAGAAGCAAGCAAGGGTCCTTCTCTTAGGGAACCATGGCAAAACAAACAGCCCCAGCACAACACTAAAATGGTGGTTCCATTAACTCTTTCAGATGCCTTTTCTTGCTTTACATTGTTTCAAAATTACTGTCCCTGCAACTCTGCTGTTGTTTACTATCCATTGGGATATATTTTTTTTTAAGCACAAGAGCAAATGAAATTTTCTCCTTTAACTCACCTGAAGCCTGTATGTAGCCTACAGAAAAGACCAGAGAAATGCAAAAATATTCTAAATAGAAATCCATCAGAAACATTTTCTTACATTAATAAAGTGCCTTTCTTAGGGCTAAAAACACCACCAGAGGACACAGAGCATCAGGTCTATGTTCAGACCTGTTCTTTCTTCACTAAAACTATAAAATGGGTCAAAAGAAAAACTGAGGTAAAGAGAAATGAAACAAAGGTATACAAATGTTTATTACATAAAAACACCTGGAAAATTCTTGGGAATAGGAGCACTGAAAAAAAAAAATAAACCCACTCAAAACACTAAAGGTATTACTATGAGAGAGTGAGAGAAGGACAGAGGGATGAAAAACTGAAGCTCAGGAGATATGCAGGTCACATAGGTACACCCCAAAAGCTACCTCATGGAATCCTTCTTAATAACTACTGCAGCTCTGATGACAAGCTCCTGTATTTCATTCATCCCCATGCAGCCTACATTAGGCATGAACAATCTCCATACACAATGCAGAAAATGACATCACTCAGACTGAAAATTTGGTTCCATTTCCAATGTCAAAGCTACATTTAAATCTTCTCCCTCAAATGTCAGCAGGATAAAGTTTCATTCCAAATCAATGTGACACTGCCTAGCAAGACGTACAAGCTATTAACTTCAAAACAAGTTGAAGACTTCAAGCTAGACTAAAATACATAAAATTTTGGCATTCCTAAGTCTTTAATATAAAAGAAAAACCCAAACAAACAAAAAACCTCCCCACAAATCACAACAAACTAGATGATGACACCGAGAGCCCTCATTTTCCTATAAAGCCAGTTGATAAAACATGGCAGGGAAATGTCTTTCACATGCTACTCGTAACAAGGTAACTCACAGCACACTCTAAGAGCCTGGCTGAGCTCCTCTAACAACTTTCACCAATGAATTAAACCATTTGAGAAATCCTAGGTATCAAAACCAACACAAGGAGGCAATAACCCACTAGAAACAATACAAAACAAGCTTGGTACACCACAGTTGGCTTACCTTCCATGAGTTTGGCAAAAGGCTCTGGACACGTGGAAGGGATTGGAAGGGCAAGTTTATTCATGGCAACACCATAAGCTACTGCAAGACCATCGATTCCTCGGAATGGGACCTCTCCTGTCAGTAGTTCCCAGAGCAGCACGCCATAACTATACAAAGAAAACAGGAAACATAATAGGTTTTAACTAGAACTTACTCCTTGTTAAGCAACAAGTAACTACCTGAAACTATCAGGGTGAGTCTGGTTTACTGAAGAACCTGCAGTTTTCTGGACAAGCTCATCATAGCTGCCAAGCTGGTTAAGTAACCTCATCTATGTGCTTTTTAAAATAAGACTGAAGTAAGATGCCATTTTCACCTTTCAGGCAAATATTTTCTCTCTGGAAACTGGGAAGAATCTGAAAACATTCTAACTAATTTAGCATATTGGAGAGTTAGGATTTTTAAAAATAATTGAAAAATAAATCTCTAGAATTAAGTTGCTCTTGAGATGTTCTATAAAATATTAACTATTGAGTTATGGAAATAGTTCCAGGACTCCTGCCAGGTATACAACAAACAGCACACCCTCAGAATATTCTCTCTGCTTCTAGGAAACCTGAGTCAGAGAGTAAGAGATGGCTTCTTCATACTTAATGACCTAACAGCTTTTTCCCCCACTGCTCCATCTTACTCTCTTCTGAGCTGATTTACCATCCACTGTGTTCTGTGGTAGCAAGTCTCACAAATTTAATGACGTATTGCCAAAAAAATACTTCCATGTATTTGTTTTTGTTTTGAGCCTGTCACTTATTAATTTCTTTTGCTTCCCTGAAGTTCTTTCAACACAGGGAAGAGTGAACATATGTTCCCTATTAGCTCCTTCAATGTCATCCATGATTTCACAGGCTCCCACCGCATCCTGCCTAAATCATCTTCTTTCCAGTTCCAAAAACCCTAATCTAGCTAAACTCTAATCTGGTTCCTGAACAGAAGCTATTTCATATCTTTCACTGACCTTGACATCTTCTGTACCATCTCATTCCATTAAAAACTTTTATGTTGGAACGATCAAAACTCACAAAGTTTTGAAGATACGGGGAGAGGAACAGTATTGCCTGGTTTCTTCTTTCATCCTTTCCTATTAAATTTTAACTTGCCACTTGTCTTTCTGACTCCTTACAAAATGAGCCAGGTTACTCACAGTTAACTCCGAGGTCTTACTGAGTCATAACAGTAACATTTAGAGCCCACCACTGTACATAACAAATTCTCCCTTGGATACTGTTTTCTATTTATTAACATTTAAACTATTTTACCATTCAGTAAAATAATTTTTCCTTAGCTCTCTACAGTAGATTCATTTTTCTTATCCTGTATAACCTGACACCATCAACAAGTGTTACCTAGCCATTTACTGCTTTTTTTCAAATCAGTTACGATTATCTTGAACACACAGTTGTCCACCATGAAAACCAATCTATGCCTTTAATAATTAAGACCTAAGAGATGAAAATTAGACTTGCCATTTTCTCCCCCACATGAATTTATCTTCTTTAAAAGCTTTTGATTATAAATATTTTATTGAACGTTTTTATAAATCCAAATATGGTATATGCAGTCTTACCACTTGTCCACATATTCAGTAACTCATTCAAGAATTTTCTTCCCCCCCCCCCAATATACAGTATCCTTCTACATAAGCTGACTCTTCCCCAGATATGCTCACGTGTCTCCCAACTCCTCACATTTTAGTGCTCTTTCCACTATTTAGTAGAACTGAAAATCAGACTTGCTGATCCTTAGGAAGCTCTTTTAAGACCTATCATCATGTCTACTGCCTTCCATTTCTCTGGTATTAAGGTAGCTCTAAGGAACAGATTACCCAGCATAGCTATTAACTCAGCTGGCTCCCTCACGTTCCTTTAGGTATCTTGGGTGTTACTGTAAATCCCAGCAACTTGTTACTGTTCAGTTTATCAGGCAGATTTAACACCTCTGTGGACATGACTATGGTATGAGATGTCCTCCAGTTTCAGCTCAAAATGCCTCTTTTTGCTCAATTCTAGCAGACACAAATCACTACATTTTTTATGCTTTAGACTTGGTTTTCCACTCTTTTTCCACATCTCAGTTGCCTCTGGCCCATATGATCTCCTGGGGGTTCTCACCTGTGCTGCATTTGAAAGCAATTTATTTGTTTTTAATGCTTTTCACAAGACTCTTCTCAAAACCCCTTTCATTCTCTTGAGTTATGTTCAACTTGCCAGCACTTGAGTTCATGCCCTATTTTCCTCATCTGTATACAGATTAAACTTTGGGAAAGATGTCTTCTACACTGTATTTTTCATTCATTTAAAGTTGTTCTTGTGTATTTGCTCTGAGCTTTAACGTAATATCCTTGAAAGACATCCATGTTACGCGTTCCCCTTCGGGTTTTGTTGTTTTGGTTTGGTTTTTTTACACACAATTCCTCAGTGTTGTCATTAATCTCTTTGAGATTAAACACTACTGTAATGGTCTAATTTTTCTTAATTTGTCTTGCAAAGATGTTGAATCTAAGTATACATATATTTTGGCCATGGTCATACTGTACAATTTTGAAAACCTCTTAAGCACACTAGAAGACTGAATGAAAAACTATTTCTCCTCCTAAAAGCTCTCTAAAGAACTGCTCCACGTAACAGTCGTTTCTGAAGGTAAAGCATTAATCCCTTCTCGTTTCAAAGCAACAATTGCACTATCCATGTAGGAGTAATCAAAATTTTAATCAGCAATCAAGAGTACAATCTGTACTCTTGCAGTCTTTCTCCAACCCTACCAAGTCTTTAAAATTCATTGCAACTGCTGCCACCATAGCTGGACAGTCTTAACACTCCTTTTCTTATTTAGATA
>VYZU01054523.1:0-18938 GCA_013401355.1 Ceyx cyanopectus
AAAAAGGCTAGAGAAATTAGGAAAGCTGTATCTTCCACAAGAAAGATGTTTGGGTAAAGATATTTCTAATGCCCCACTTACTCATTTGCATTTCTCCCCTCCCTTTGCACAGCAAATACATATCTGAAGAGGGACAGCCTATCTTTGGTCTCTATTCCCTTCTTGTTGTGGGGATGGCCCTGGGCGAGTCTCTGTTGTATCTGCTCCAGCTGTTGCAGGAGTACTGCCTTCAAATGAATTTATCTCAGAATATGGGAACAGCATGTGAATGGTGTCTTGGCCTCTTCACTCTTGCCCTGTCCTCCTCCATTCACAGTGGCATGAAAGACTCACCCCACCTCAGTGACCTCCGCTGACAGGCTGCAGATTTCAGTGGTTTTCCTACTGCTGGGGAATTTTTAAACTGGTGATGTTCCAGACACATGGTCCTACTTCAAGAAGATGTAAAATGCTGACTGCCATCAGTCTCTAGAAGCAGACCCAACAGTGGATTTTTTTGCTGGGACTTTACTGTATCATGTAAATCATCAGAGTGGGCTTGCTGGGCAGGAGCTTCCACTGTTGTTTTGAGAGAGAGCTGCAAATATGTCAGAGCCTGAGAGAGAATATGCACTCCCTGGGCCTGAGCCCTAAGGCCAAATGTTCAGCAAACTGCTACAAATTCACCCACAAAAGGTGGGGCACTTCTGGTTTCACTAGTGAGCACAGCCTTTGGCTGAGTCAGTATTGTTGTGTATGCACCAGGATGTCTTGAGCCCAGAATGTTTGTGGGAGCAAGTTGAGGATTTTGTAAGTAGAGACATTGCTGTGGGAACTGCTAGAAAGTTTTGTCCTTCTGTCCAGTTGAACTCCTTTGGCTTTCCTAGGAATATGTTTCTTGAGAATATAGTAGAAAAGACCTATCTAGAATTAATTCTTTTCTGCCAAACCAATGGCGTGGATGCATTTTTCTCTCCCTTACCATTTCCCAGCTCTCAGTAGATTTCCACATTGCTCCACCCCCCCTGCACCTTAGTGTCTCTGGCTGATCTCCTTTCTTTCACTGTGGCTTTTCTGCCAAGATCTCTTACAGTGTATCACTCAGATATGCCTTTCCATAAGTCTCAGCTTGCTCTTTTCTTTTGCCACAATTCACCTGAAAGTCTATTAATGTAAAATTAAAAAGATATAACTTGCATTACATCATCACCGTAGGTGATGTATGGAAGGCCTGTAAATTCTATAAAAAGTAAAAAACTTGCAAAAAAGATAGTAAACACAGAAAAAAAAAAGGTTGCTTAAAAGATTCTGAAAGTGTGAAAAGACTTACTTTGGTTGTCCAATATTTGTCGTTCATTTAATCAATTAATTTACTTCTCACAGCCAAAACACTGCCATTAAAAAGGCTTACTCAGATGCTTTACCCTGTTCATATTGATTCATTTTCAGTGAAAATATCAATATCTTAGTATAGATCTAGACCTTAAAGTTACTTAATTATTGATTGAGAAACAGTTGCTCAGACTGAGCAGGCTGATTTTAGCTGTGTTCAACAATAATAAGAAACCAAGCTTTTGCATGGATAGGCATTGTATAGGACCATCCTTATTCAGTACATTACTTGTCAGAGGGGAGCAGAAGTCTACCAAAATGACTTTTCTGTGACCTAGTGTGGTCAACACTTCCCATTCCATTCATCAACTATTGAAAACTAAATTAGAGAACTGTGTACCCTTCTCAGTGATTGTTTTTTACTGTCACTGAAGACAGAATGAACTTTCCTCGTGAAAACTGTAATACTAAATAATACATTCAAATCATGTTGCTTTTCTGGCAGCCTCACAAGCATTTTTTGAAGCATCGGGACTATTATACATTGGTATGTAATTGATTTAAATATTTGGTGGTTGTGGTGACCTGTGACTTCTGCTGAAAAAACTGCTGGTGAAAACGTTGTAATCACGAATTGGAGATGAACAGGTTTGGCATTTCATCTCACATTCTGTAGCTAATTTCTTGGCCTGTAAGGAAACCCAGTGTTTTTACACTTCCCACAAAAGAGGTAAAAACAAAAGTTGATGATGTGTCAAGGTCAGTCTGTCTGTCTACCAAGATCCTCTGAGTCATCTGGAGATCCCAGTCACTGCTTACTAAGTAAAGGGTCTATCAGCCTTGTATGTTTTTGATCCTCGATTCTGCAAAAAATAAGTTCCATAATAAATGAAAGGTTCTTGATGTCACAAGTAAACAAGAGTTGTCCAGTGTATAAATGGGTCAAATGAAGACCTGGGCCACTGCTGTTTCCAGAAGAAATAAACACCACTATCAGCATGGTTTTTCTCTTGTTCTGCAGTTTTAGAGGTTTGACAATATTGCATTCAGAGGCATTACAGTATGAATTTAGCTAAGAGAAATGTAGTTTAATAATATATAAAATAATTTGCTCGCCCTGCAGTGTATATAACTGCTAAAGATAGTAACTAATCAAAAGTAGAAAAAATATGAGGATAGATTTATTCTGCTTTTGTCTGTTCAGCATCTCTTTATGAAAAACAGAACACTTAAAATGGAAAAGTTGCAGAGTTCTGAAGGTGCGTCCATAGGACCTGATTTTGCTGAAGTTATGGTGTTTGCTGTTCAATTGCTAGGACACAAAGAATAAATCCCACTATGATGAAAGCATCTCTGTAAAACTGACATGTGATCAGAGTCAGGCCAGGTTGCTCTGTACTGCAAATTGGCCAAGAAGATAACAGATCATCCCTGTTCATATGTAAGGAAAGATAATTGGGCTATATTAAGAAAGATTGGTTAAGACGTATCCAGTATATATGATCCTATTTACAGTGTATGTTCAGAGTAAATCTTCCATTTCCAATGCCAGAATGTGAAACAGAGATTAGATTTGGGCTTTAATTTGTTTGGCTTTGTAATGTCAATTTTCTATTGATTTTAATTACATGTCATTGAATTTTGAGTTGCAAATGTCTCTGTTCTATGTATGTGTGAAGGGCGCAAAGAATTCTTTTAGAAAGATCATATTGTTCCCTGTCTTTAGTATCCATATTCACTTTTGCATGCACATGCCTTTTTTCCCCATGGAGTTCTTGTGCAAAATGATCTGGTACTCTGTCTGTCCTGCAAAAACATCACAAACACAACCCATACATTGACATCTACATGCTTGTGGCAAATGCAAATGTCATTGACAGGGCACACGTAGGAGTTTGTTTTTAATCATGCTGGGGAGCAACACTCATTTTCATGAAGACTGTGTACTTTATTTTACATAGGGTAAACTATGCTATGCATCAAAGATAAAGTCTCTGTGAGTGTGTAGAACACAACTGGTCTGAGTTGCAACTGAATCTGAGGAAACTGCCTCAGCAAAATCTTTTCAGTCTTGACAATTTCTTTCTGTTTCTGATGTCTCTGGAGTACATAATTTTCTGCCTTTGCATGGAAATATGTAAAAAACTGACTGGTGTCTTTAAAAGATGGAACTAACTGCTAATGGCTGTATTCAGTGCACTCTCCCAGTTACTCAGAGCTGGGAGGTAGATCCATAGCACAAAGACAACCTCCTACACAGTCTCATATTTCTCCATAATACTCTAGGAACAGATCTAAAATGAATGGAGAGTTAAATCAACTTACATTTTTCAACACTGACCAATTTGACAAAGATGTGTTTGTCTGTTTCTGGAAAGAAGCTAATTTCTTAAACTTAAAAATCATCTTAGTGTTTCCTTCTTGTGTAACTTCCATGTACTGTGGTATACAGTCAACTGTTAAGTCAAAGAAATAATTTCTGTCAAAGATTGGGTTACCTAAAGAATAATTTTAAGGTAAGTCTATCCAGGGAAAGATCAGTTAAATTTACTTATTTTTGCTTGGTCTTTATTTTGAAAATGGACAGAAATTAATTAAATTCCGATATGGGTCTCTTCACTGCCAATATATGCAAAGACACAAAACTGTGTCTTTGTTGGCTCTTTTCAACAGGTGGTACAGCAGTGTCCTTATCAGGACAATCTTTCACCACTGATCCAGCCCTTTCACAAATCACTCTCTTCTCCTAAAACCCTGCAGCACATTGAGTATATAAAAACTCACAGGCATCTAAATGCATATTTCACATATAATGAAATGGCAGGGCTATATTCCATATATCTGCAAGGCAGAGTCTACTGAAGATCTAACTTTTGTGTGACTTAAAATGATTGTCTGTCTGTGCAGGTACCTTACTTTGCACCTGATAGTGTTCTAAGACTATAAATAAGGAGCAAAGTTATGCATCTTGGTATAAGCCTTTAACATGGTTACTAATCATCGCTATGATCAAAATGCTATCGTGATTATTTTTACCTCAGATGTCTTTGTTATTGTTTTGGATATTTTAAAACTTGTGATTAAATCTTAAATGCCCAATAACTGAAATGAGTACAATATCACAGCTCTCTGACTTCAGTAGAAACAGCCTGATTTACACCAGCTGAGAATCTGATCGTTGCTTTTGAGATATTGTAACTACTTAAGTGAAACAGCCAAAGTAATTGGTGCAAACTAATACAACTGATGAAAAAAGATTCAGTGTTTGTCAATACTAACTATGCTATGGAGAACCTAATCAATGAATTAGTCTATCAATTAATTAGTCTAGGCAGAAAATAACTCCCTGTACTATTAGTCCCTGAAAAGATCAATAAAGTCAAATGTCTAGTTTAATGTTTCTCACGTAATTATTATGAGAATAATAATAAAAACAGTGTTTATACTGTTTCAGTTACAATTTTCATGTGTTCAATTAACAAAAACTTATGCAGAGAGCCATGATAGATAAGAAGCACAAAATTTGGGATTTTAATGCTGTAAAGTTATTTGTCCTCCTATCTGTCTAAGCAGTATCTTCAAGGGACTGATATTCCTACAAGGTAATGATAGAGTAGTATAAGGTTTCACGTATACTGAGACACCTCTATAAATGGGAAATTGTGGCAAGACTGTCTGGCTTTTAAGCCAAATCTTTCATTTTGGCAGGGGCTGGCCTGAGCCACCTCTCTGGGATGACTTTGGCAGTTCACAGCTGTTGTGTCAGCATCAGGAACACACTGGGCAGAAAACTGAGCCCTCCATCATTTTCTGTTTTAATTGGCTGTAGTCTTGTTATTTCTGCTAAGTGTGGCCTAGTCACCCACACTTTGAATTTGTATATTTATAATTGACTTTACAACAAAAATTTGCAAATACATCTTCTGTTACAATCTGGTAAAATCTCTCATTATGAAGCCTTTTAATTCTGGCTTTGTGCCCTGTAGTATGAAAGAGAAGTGGCCATTCTTGCCATTGTGCACAGACACATTTGGAGGTTATGAATTTTAAAAGTACACATTGCACTATGGAAAAAAAAAAAGTTTTGGATATCACCTATATAAAGTTGAAGAAGTGAAAATCATGTGGAAACTGAAAGCACTGGCAATTACTCAGGCATGGAGGCTTGAAAATCTGATGAAACAGATATTGCAAAGTGGGGGTGGAAAAAGGTCCAGATTACCTGAAAATGAGATTTTACTGAAAGGAAAATTTTGTTGCAGTAATCCTGCGATAATCTGCTGTAATGAATACTATGGCAAAATAAGGGTATCTACAATCACTGAATAATTACTGCTTTGAGATGATCTAGGCTTTGGTGAACATGTAGATTATTTTTAATGTTGGACATAACCTTTTACATTTTTCAGGCTGTTTCCAGACCACAATACTATCTTTAAAAGCTTAGTTTTTTGCTGAACAATAACGTGTTACTTCATGTTTCATATTGCAGTATCAATTTTTCTATTAAAAATAGATTACATTTTAAGTTACCAGTGATGATATGTTCAATAAGAGCTAGCTAGATGAAAAATTAATGTCTGCAGTTCTCCTGTTTTGCAGGAATTAACTGAAGTAGCCAGAATAATAATAAAAAAAAATCTCAGCTGTTTTTCTCAGCTTCAGCATATTCTGCCTAAAACTTGTACTTTGTACATTCTTTGAGGTATCAAAAATAAAATGTCTTCACTTTGGTGTAGGGAATAGTCACTTCCCAGCCATTGCAGAAGGAGTCAGGGGAGGTAGGTATTCACATAACTTTCTGTCCTCCAGAAGGCCTAGCTTTGAAGCAGAGTATCCCTATTGTAGTAATATTGTTGCTGTGTTACCCCTTTGCAGGTATCTGGAGATTGCAGAACAGCCTCACAGCAGATGAAAAATTGTTAATAGAAGGAGTAAGTATATTTAACCTATTTTTCATGTGGACATTCATTCTGGAATAGACATTACAAAGGTAAACCTTTCTTTCAAAAAATATAATATCTGTGAATCTGTGAGTATTTATGGTATTTATGATATTTTGTTTCGTAGAGGAGGGCTTCTGTTTAAATTAAAAGGGTTTAGAGAGTACAACACTGTGTTCTTTCCCTTTAAATAACGTTTTTATTCAAGCTAAATATGGAGTGCTGTTAGCCAATCTCATCTCAGCTAACATTGTTATAATAAATAACTGGAAATAAGTAAGTATGACAAAAGCTCAGCATAGCCAGGCTGCAGAGTCATGTTAATTTTGGAGTCTGGGTCCTTTCTGAAAAATTTTGGTGACCTGTCAGGCCTCATGTGGTTTACCACAGGTGGCATCAAACCCAAGGGACCCTAGAGCCAGATCCTCACCAGTGGGGGATCTGCATATACTGAGCCCACCTGGAGGCAGGTGAGGAGACAGAGCCGGCTGCTGTACTTTAGCTGCCCTTCTGCCTGGCTGGCTCTGGGGTTAGCTACATCTGGCCCAATGGGAGCAGGGGGGGAATGACGCCTTCCAGACCCAGCTGAGAGCAAAGAGGGCTAATGCACACCAGCTAATAAGTCTGGCATGGCTTTTCTTACTAGTGTTGAGTAAATCCCCAAAGGCTGTGGTTGCCAATAAGCAACTAAAAGTTCCAGTGCCTGTCAGAGTCGTGTTATCCCAATGATCCACATCTGTTGGTTCAGCAAAGTGGAGGCTAGAAAAGTCATGAAAACGGGATCTCTTCACAGAGCCCCATAATTCTGCTCCCAGTCCCCTGAGGCAGCAGCAAAAACTGAGGTGCATAAAAATGGGAAATAGTATTCACGGGGGAGAAATGTCTTTCTGTAATCACAGAAGCTTTGCATAGAGTGTCGTGCTTGACTTTGAGCCTGCAAAATAATTACCTTGGTTCCATTTTGTATTTGGGACCAAGACATGCGTAGATTCTTTTCCCCCCTGTAGCTCAAACCAAGCCATTCTTGTTAAATAACAAGCTCTAAAGATTGTCCAGTATGCTTCAGCAAACCAAGCAGCAACACTCACTGCACTGACCATTACCATATGTACGCACAGGACTGTCTTTTCCATTTCTATTTCCATGTTCAGATGGTGTCACAATGTCTTTGATATAAATGATTTCATTGACTTAATAGTTGATCATATACCACAGAAGTTTGCAATAGCCTCGGAGGTCATTTTTTATAACACTGTTTTGCAGAGCCCAGTCAGTGCCTTCAACATCTACAGCTACCCGTGTGCTTTCAGCTGTACTACAATCCTCTTCATGCCCTATATAGACCCCTAGCCTGTGAAGTGGGAGAAGCTTCACAAGAGAGAGCCCAGACAGCCCTGCTAAATGCAGAAATATTTCAGCCAGGACAGTGGGTACCTTTTGTCATAGAGTACTATCTTTAACACAGTCAATTTATCAGCAATTCAAGATTTATTGATAAAGTGAGATAAAACAAAGGCTGATTTCAGCAGTATTTACTGTAACAAGTGATTTAGCAAAACAGCAACCTAATTAGAGGTTTGAGGATGACAAGATTCATACTAACTTGCTCTGAGGTGTCTCAAACCAAAGCATGTGTACGTGCATAAACACAAAGCATACAGACACAGAAACACTTGCTCAGTGAAATCAGTAGATTCCCACACTCGGAAAGGTGACTGCATAAAATCAAGAACCTGGACAAGTAGAGAGGTGGGTAAAAGAGACTGTTTTGTGCGTTCCCAGAACTTACGGGATCTTGGGGTCCTGATGTCCCTGCTCTATGCCCAAACACATGTGTACCAGGTAATGTAAGGGTTGACTGAGCATCCCCAGAGAATAGTGGAAGCAGCTGGTGAGGGTGCCTTAACACCCTGGTACAGGACCTTTCACAACCTGTACTTTTCCAGTGGATTGATTGCTGTCTGGCCCAGGGAGTTGGAGCTCTATGAGTGGGATGGAATCCTACCACCACACCTTCACATTGCTTCATAGAACTGGAGTTCATAGAGCATAGAGTTTTCACATATCATTTTTCACCTTTTTCGCTTGCTCCTAATGCCCAGATAAAGCAAGCAGGATCTAATGGCTGCCACAGTGGCAATACTCATGACCTGTCTAGATGGGTAAAGAGGTGAACCTACTTTGTCCAGGGACCTACATATTCCAAATCTAATATCTAAATCAGATCCAGGTTGGGGAAACATGGAAAAGAAATTTCTGTAAGCTGGAGAAGTTTGCTTATAACTAGTATAAAAATAGTCTGGTTAAAACTGTGTTTAGTGACTCATGCAAAAGAGTCTTGAAGTGTCAATTAGACATGCACAAACTAATGAACTGAAAAAAAAAAAAAAAGCTTTTCCTCCATTAAATGCCTCTCTGCAATCATCAATATTCTTAAAAAGTGTAATGATTTCTTATCAGTGCTTGAATGAACCGTAAAACTACCTTTTGAAATATTGACATTTCCACAATTTTGAACACAAGAATATTTTCCCTTTTATACAGAAGCTGCTGGGCCATTGTCTTGCAGTATATTTTATTCCTGCTGGAGAACATACTGTATAATGCAAATAACCTCTCACTTAAGAACCTGAATTTTGCCCCTAACAGGTCATATGAGGTTCCTTTGTTTCACATGCTTTAGCTTTTGAATTAAGACTTAATCAAGGCATTCTCTTCATGAGGTGCTTTGTATGAGTGAGAGAGATAGCTATCTTGGTCTTTGAAACTGAAAGCAGAAACATTTCACAAATGGTTTATGCTGACGTTTGTAGGGATGCTTTATCAACATCAGACCTAAGGGATGAGATCAATGTCAATGAACTGCAATGATTTACATAGTCAAATGTCCAGCCCCTGTGACGCTAGTATCACAAAGGGAACTAACATAACAATAGAGTAAACCATAGATAAAAACTGTGGTATGCAGGTTATACTAAACTTTGTTATTCTGTGGTGGATTATAAACATGGTTTATTCCAGAACTAATATCTACAGCTAAATATCTGCTGCACAACAGTCAGTGGAATGTTTTTTCCAGAAACTCCTGATCTTTCTGGAAGATTGATATCTATGAAGCAGAGTATTTCAGGTTTTGCTGTTGAAAATATTAATGTGTGTGATATATTTAATAGTGCATTGTATTACAGATGGCAATGCAATTTAAAAATGTAAACTGTCAAAAGAAAGCATTTAAAGTTATTGTAGCCTTCTCCCCCTCCCACCAATTTACTTTCATTTTGGAATAAAAGTAGATTTTGAAGTCTCCAAGTCCTCTCTAGAGTAGATTTTTCCCCTGTCCAGTCTTCTCTGGCACCAAGTTGGATCCCTATGTGTTTTGGCATTGGGTTTTTTTGTTGTTTTTAAGGTAGAAGATTTAAATAACAGAGCTCCATTGAATAAAAATTCCTAATGATAGAAGCAAAGGAAATGATGGTCTGGGGAAAAAGCTGTTCATCCCTGGTGTCTCACAGTGGCTCTCTGAGTGCCAGGGCAGAAGGAGTTTCTTGCTGTGTTGTTTTGTGTTCTTGCACCTGCATCATAGTCTGTGGGCCTCTGGAAGGTGCCCTTGCAGTTGGATGTGGAGCCATCCTAAAAACTATGAATTGAGTAACTGAAGTGATTGGATTTAAAGTCACCTTTTCTTTTGTGTCCACTCCACATTAAGTCCCTCAGGACTACAGTAGAGTTTCTGATGTTGCCACCTTTGCTGGACTTGCCCTAATATTAAAAATATTTTCTGAGGACAAAAGCTGGTGCTTTGTCCTCAGCACATCTGTGCTTCTTATCCCAGTCTGGACTGAGGAAATCTGCCAGTTGTCTAGAATACTCATTTAATTGTAGACATACCTTTATCTCTAGTCTGCCTCTAACTACATGACAGGAAAATGCAAATCCTTCACTATGCTACAATTTAACAGCAGGACTCACCGAGGCCTTACAATATTTATTAGATCTTTTATTTATTGTCAGTTGCCTCCTTTTAAATATGGCATGGACACACACTGACACCTACACTGTATTTTACTTATAACAGTTGGTATGGATCATTTTCCTAAACTAGTAAAAAGGATTTTAAAAGCTGCCTGTCAGCTGTGAAGCTTTTTATTATCCAGTGTCAGCCATTGGAAATTATGTACAAACTAAAGTCAATGGAACAAAAGTTAATTATCTCATACAGCTATTGTTATTATGTAGAGGAGCCAGGTCTTATTGATTAATGAGTCAGTGCTGTGTTTGCTCACAGGAATATTAATATCTTGTGCACAAGAGAAGTCATTAAAATGAGCAAGGAAGACCTTGACTTTATACTTAAAGTGCACATTGCTCTAGTTATCCAAATGATTTTGTCAGGTATAGCGTCATAGTCCTACATTACTGAAATGAGTAGTTATTGTAAAGATAGTTCACATAGCCTGTTGTAAATTAAACAAGTCAATACACTTTTCCAGTTATGTTCTGCACTGTTTCAATTGAGGTAGGATAAGACTCAGTGTGTCAGCCTAGGTGTCTCCACTAACCCCTCACAGCATGAGAAGACTGAATAACATTGTGTCAATGCTGAGCTGCTCTGAAGTCTGGGTGTAGCAGAAACATGCAGGATAGATCAAGAGATATTGCTCCTAAACTAACTGCATAGCATTGCAGACAGCCTGACAACAATTACCTATAGTATTAAGGTGTATTTCAGATTCCAAGTCAACACATTACTACTTCTAATATTCCCAAAGCAAACAAATTATGCACGAAAAGTCGACATTACTATTTTATGAAAATGTATGTTATGGCATTATTAATACAATAACATTTTACTGGAAATACAATTACATCTGCTTTCAGATTATGCTAAGACCTGAAAGTTGGGAAATCGACATGGATCTACAAGGTTGGCATCCACCATTCATTTACATTAATGCTATGTTACATCACTCTGACAGAGTAGATGGACATTTAAGTGGAAGTATGTTTTATTGCATCTAATTTACATACTATTACTTACCAAGAGCAAACCAAAAGCAATCCTGGTATAAATGAGAATCAGTTGTCAGGTAAGTTAACAGGAGAAAATATCAAAAGGGAATACAATTTAATTAAAATATCTGTAGAACTAGGAAAGAAAGGTTACAATTATAAATTATTGGAAATATTAAGCAGTGTTTGGGGGAATTTTATGTATGTTTGTTTATTTTTAATATACTGTAGGCACTGCCTATTCCTATAAAGATTCAGATGTAAGCTTGAATCTACCTATTGTATCTCCTTAGCTTTAAAGAATTACTCTGGTACCTCCTGGTAAGGGTATGCTTTGGGGTCTTGCCAGGGAGTATTGATCCTTCCAGAACTAAACCCCACACTTCGTTATATGGATCTGTAGGATCATACCTGTATCATCTTTCCTGTGAACCTCTGCCAATCTCAGTAAACAATAAAACCTCTCTCTTTCATCAACATAACTCATCTCCAGGACCAACTGTTACCTTATTTGGCTTGTCGTGATGGCAGAAAAAGAAGCAAATCTCCAGAAGGGACCGATCAATTAGAAGCTGTCCAGAGGATAACAACAGAAACAGTCAGTGGTCTGGAAAACATAATCTGCTAGGGAAGATTGAGTGAGTGGCATAAAATTATGCCACTTGGCAAAATGATATAAACCTGGAAAAGGAGAGACTGAAGGGGTCTAACAGGCTTCAGCAAATATGAAAAAAATGCAGTAAGGAAGGAATAAACTGTACTTTGGGATCATGTCATATAAATATCTGTTCTCAGGGGTAGATGGACCAAAGGGTAATCAGTTTAAATTATATCAAGAAAGATGTCAATTAAGAATAATTGGAGGTGGACTGCATAATGCGGTTGAAGGGATTCATCCACCTTTTTCTTTTTTTTTTGTGTTCCATTGTGAAGCTTTTTCCTTATGCTGGTCCTTCAACAGAAGATGTGAATGGATTGTAGAAGGAATATAGTCTTTAGAGAGTATTGCAAGGTGGAGGAAATTTGGCCTCTTCATACCACTTCTTCCTCTGTTCCAGCAACCTCTTTGGCCGAGGGCAATGTACAATATTGCTTCTCTTGTGCCACAGGCCTGGATGTGAGATTTACCCAGAACATCTTGCAGGATACAAGAATTCAGCAATTGGACATTCAGGTGAGAGTAGGAATGATTATTTCAACCATGTGCAGTCTCAGCCAAATATTGACAGAATTTCAGGTAAAGCAGCAAAGCTACTTCCAGCCAGGAAGATACCACTCAGTGCAAGGAAACTCCCAGAAGCAGAAGACAACTTCCACTGCATACACTGGAAATATGAGAACATCTTAAAGTATAAATTACATAAATCTTCTATAATGGAGCCTAAATCCAGAGTACTTGTATTCCTTCTGTTCTGGACCACGCTGGTACAGAGAGCTAGTGCTTCATCCTGGATCTAGGATGTGTGAGCACCTGTGTGCACAGCATCCAGGAGAACCCTGTTCCTCCTGGACCCCAGGGCACTACATCAATCCAGGCTTGGCTGGCACTGAGTTCACTAAATGACACACTAGTCTCACGGGGCAAAGTCTGCTCTTAATTAGTCCAGCCCACCTTATTGACGTCAATTTCTTCTAGCATTTCCCTGGCTGTTGATGAGCTGCCATCCAAAGAATTGCAAAACAAGTGTTTCAATGCCAGTCACAATGCCATAAAAAAATGACAGCTTCTCCAAGGAGACTTTTAATGTTCTTGAACTGCATTACAGATACGATTTTGATAATCTGATGAATAAATATTTTGGGTCAAATGTAGTCTATTTCTAGCTCTTTTAGTCATAGGTGGGTTTTGTTCTCACACTGCTAATTTGCAGGGAGAGAAATAGAGACAGATTTATTTCATTTAAGGATCTTAGTTTTTGCATTTTTTAAAAAAAATCCATTGAATTTGCACTGAAATTTTTTAAGATTAATAGATTACCTCTGAGCCCCAAGGAAATCAAGCTTCCTGTGCCTGCCTGTCATTTACTGGAGTGGTTACTTATCTGTCAATATTTCTTCCTTTTTTTCAAGTCCCAGGCCTACTTGATCTTGTCCATTTGGCACTGCTGGAGGAATAACAAGTTTCTTCCCATCATGCACCATTCTGGGATACATCATGACAGAGAAATCTCAAAGCCCAGGTCAATTATAACAGAAGATGTGTAGCACCTCTGCCCCCACAGTGTCTTCTGGGGATCCACTTGGCAAAATGATATAAAACTATTTCCGAAGACTTCCCGTGATCTGGCGCTACTTAGAACTAAGGCACTGGCAAAATGTAAGCAAATCTGCATATGCACCACTGCTCGCTCCCCCCTTGTTTGTCAGAGTCCACTAACATTCCATGTGTGGTGGGGAGGAGGCTGAAGTGGCAGATTCCTCACCCTACAGTAATTACTTTTTAATTAGAATTCATTGAGTACAGATGGATACCTTCCCTACCTTCTCCCACTGATGATTTTAATATTCCCCTGTCAGGTATTATGAGGCAGTAACTGACAGTGAGTTACATGAAGTAATTCTGTAGCTGGTGGCGACTTACATAAAATAACCAACTTAACCATTTGTCTTAGATAAAATATGATCTCCGTCCTCACTTTTTCTGTGGAGTCTGTCACTGGCGTGTTGATGTACTGTTTGTTTACTCTCGTTCCTGCAGGAGAAAATATCATAGTTCATGTATCAAATTACTGTACCTGACTGTAGCATTTTTATTTAAAATAACGTACGGTGATATATTTTCATAGTGTCGTTGATGTATTTTCAGGACTTCTAATTTTTACAAGTGTATAATCTGAATATCATTTACCTGAGTGTGCAGTTGTAAAATCTATGGTAATATCAGATCTCATTATAAAAATCAGCACTTTAGAAGGGAATAGAGTAACTAAATCTGAAACTGACTGGATATTTGCGGTATTTTGATAGAAATAAGAAAGAATTTCAGTTTTTTTCTTTTTGCTGCAGGGCCTCTAAACACAATCTGACATGTGATGTATTTTTGAAGTCAAAGTTAATAATTCTCTTTACATAAAAAATAAATACCCCCTATTGAATACACACTCTAAAATTAGAATTGCATATTTCTGAGTAATATACCTAAGGAAAGTGATTTATTCTAATGCAATAATGGCATAGATTTACAAAGCTTGAGTGATACAATGTTTCTCGTTATGGTTGTAAAATATTTGTTGCCACTGTGGGATTTTCTAGATCATTATTTTAAAAAAGGAAAAACCCACTTTGACAGATGAACTGGGGCCATTCTGAGCAAATCACAGATACTTCATATAACAAGGCCTCCAAAGAGGGGAGCACAGACTTATTACTATGGCAACCCAGATCAAAACACTATTTTAGTGGAGAGTTTCCAGTTTTACAATGCAATGATGATTGTTTATAGTACCATTGAAACCAGATCCAGCAAAGGTTCAAGAAATGAGCTGACAAGAGGAAAATCATTATAGATAAACTGGGGATACTTGAATGACATATTGTGGAATCTACTATTATGTGATCAAATGATGAAACTGTTACACAAACATAGATAAATAATGGTAGATGATGCAGTCTGATGGAGCATATTTTGTTACTTGTGTTATATTGTGTATCTGGGAGATAATGATCAGTTTAAAGTTAAAAAATACAAAATTAGATTT
Source organism: Ceyx cyanopectus (assembly GCA_013401355.1). Classification (NCBI taxonomy): domain Eukaryota; kingdom Metazoa; phylum Chordata; class Aves; order Coraciiformes; family Alcedinidae; genus Ceyx; species Ceyx cyanopectus. The sequence goes on from VYZU01054523.1 coordinate 14,963, forward strand.
AGTAATAGAAATTTATTAACTTTGAAAAAAAATCTATTAATTCTGCCTAATAGTTTATAAGATATAAGTTTTACAAATACTTTCCTTCCCAATTATTTAGTAACACCAACATAATAACAAACTTAACTTACACCTGGCATTTAGACAGCACCTCCAGTGGGATGCTTTTTATCTCAAAGTGCATCAGATGATGCATGGGCTGGATAATACATGCTTAATTCCATAATAACTTTGATATCAGCTAATCAGTGCTTAAAGACTGTTAATCCTACAGCAATGAACGTTTTCAAACATCTCATATCTGCAGTGACAGGACATGGGGATTTTTTGGTGGCAATATCCTAGGAGCAGCTCTGGGCTACCTCCAGCTCCTTTCTGCCTTGTGTTTGTTTGTCCAGGGAAGTGAGTTGTTTGTTAACCTCCCTCATTGCTGTAACAGTCCTACTGGTTTCAGTGTAGGAGCCACAGGAGTCTAGGGACACTAATGTATTTCCTGGTTAGGATTATATCTCAACACAAGAGCCATGGGTAAGGTTGCTAGTTCTGGCTTCCTGACAGGTTCAGTTCATACTTCACCTCAAAATCTTGAGCAAATCATGACCGTTACCAACCTTTTTGATAGCCCCACTTCTCCTTAATTTTATCATGGTAATGCTTAAAAACCTGAGATCATCTGTCTCTGTAACCATGGCAGTGTGGTTAAATTCTCTGTTCTCACAGCATGAGCAGAGAAAGCTCCTAGTGACTTCTCTAGAGGCTTCAGAAGCAGCCCCTGTAAAGGCATAGAGGAGACAAAGTTCCTGGTCTCAGAAGCAAAGCTGAAAAGAAGAAAGGTGGATGAAGACTGACACCAGCAAATTTCCTATACCTGGAAAAAGTCTGGTCATGGCTGAGCACGCCTCAGGCACTGGTGTCTTTATGCAGGAAGAAGCTTCATTTGGTGTTTCTGTCATTGGGACTGACTCTTGGGACCACCAGATAGTGGCAGGGCCCCAGGGCCACCTGGAACATGGTCTTAACTCCCTAAAATAGCTTTATCTGTGGGATCCTCAAGGTGAAAGTGTCGAGCTCAGGGCAGTTTTATTCCCTGAAAGAAATAAGATATTTGCTTACTTTAAACATTGCACTGAAAGTAAAAAGTGGATGAAATGTTTTCAGAAGGGTGATTTACTGTGTAGTTTGTATATTATTGTGGGTGGAGAGAATTTGGCTCTTCATGGAGGTTTGAAGCAAAATTTTGCCTTACATTTGGTATTTCAGATGATGCAGGGAAAGCATTTTTCTTGTGTAGTCATACTTGGACCAGAATACAAAACACATCCTTTAGTAAACTGTGAAGCTTAACTTGTTCAAATGACACTTACCCAACAAATCATTTTGAACTTGGAAGCATTGGAGAGGTCACATTTTTACACAGCTGATCTGCTACTGAACAATCTTTTTTTAGGTATTAAGAACACCCAGGCTTTTTACAACACCAAATATCATGCCTTATCTGTGAATTACATTTCCCTGAGTTTATTATGTCCATTTCAAGGGAAATTAAGCCACTCCATTAACATCTGAGACAGGAGCACCCTTCAAAAATCCAATCCAGTATAGCAGTTGATGATATTTATTGCTCTTCCCTAATGCACTTGCATTTCTCTTTGCCAAGCGAGGACTATTCAGACATCATCATATAAGTATCAGGAGTGTATCCCTTGTCTTAACTCCTAAGAGATGACACTGGCAAATACTTAATCATGGAACAATTACAATCTAAAAGACTTACCAGAATATAGATTTAGTCCCTGTATAAGGAAGCAGTGAGTGTTTTCCACTGACTCCAGTATGTCCATACACTCTTGCCTTTTCCATCTAACTTCAAAAACATCTGTCTTTAGCCAAGAAACAGCAACAAAGATGTCAACATCTGTTCTGTGCAGCTAAGTACAGTTCTGATGTTAAAGTTCTCTGAGATCACCGATGTCCTACATTATTAATCAAGAGACTCCGAAATAATTCTTCTGCTGACAGACTATTTATAAAATAGGTCTCGTATCTTCAAAGTATCATCAGTGCCCAGTCATGTAACATGGAGCATAGATGAAGGCTACTGCGCTGAGTACCAGTGAGGAATCTGCTAGACACTTGAAGGTCATAAGCATCTGACAGAAATGGCCAAGGTAACTGCATGTCCCTCATTGCCCCCTGGCTTTGGTATGGTTACATTTATTCTGAAATGTCCTCATTTAACATGAGTCTCCAGAAGTTCTTGTAACTAAAATGGCAAAGAACGTTTCTTCCCTTTATTTGTTCATAGTCACCAATAATTACTTCCATTTATCCTGCTTACCTAGTTTCCCTGTGTGGTGGATGTCCCATGTGACACAGGGTAGGGTCACACAATTTCTGGGTCAGAAATTCCTCCATTCTCCTCTTAGTAATTTTCTTCAGCTCTATCTCTCAACAACCACTTGTAGCAGTCAGAATGTCTTTAGCATTTCATCTCCAGCTCACAGAGCAAATAAGACCTTAGTTTAACAGCAGCTTCTAGGAAGAAAATAACTCATAAATCTGAAATGCAAAACAGCTCCTAAATTTCAGAGAACTGTCAAGTGAAAATGCCTCTGTGAGGTGCAACAATGGCTCTGGGTAAGCCTGTCTCCAAGGAAGAGCAGCACAAACCAGGCTTGAGTGGATTTCTACTCTCCATCACTCACATATATGTTAAGAAATAACTGCATAACTTGATCCTCTCCATGCTTAGAGATAGTACAGCTTTAGTCCTGCCCATCTCCACTGCCACAGGATAAACCCTCTTCATCTATCTCATCTATCAGCTTTGTCTAAGTGCTCCATCCAGCTTTCTGTACTGTTTTTATCAACAAGCACTGTCAGGTTAAAAAGTGGATGACTTACTTCCCCAAATGATCTGATTCAGTGCCACAGAAACATGTTTAATGCTGGATAACCAGCCACCTTTCCCAAGTGAATTTTTAATGGTTGGGGTTGCTTTCTATAGTGTGCCGACCAGAAGGAGTTGTGATTAAGCCCCACACTTCGTGATTTCCATCCAAATTTTCCGCTCAGTGGTGACAAAATCTTATGTAGTTTTCACTAAACTCTCTTCCAATTTCCCACTGGCTTTTAGTATGTGCAGATAATTCAGAATAAAGCCCCTTGTCACAGTAATATGTATTCTAGCGTAGCACAGAGGAGATGTTTCACCATGTAAAAGCCATATTGCCAAGCTGTATAATGCTTTACCTGTCACCATGCCAGGAAACATTTAACAAGGAAGGAAAACAAGGAGAGTGCATGTGTTGCCAGCTATTCAATATAGGCCATTTACTATTAAACTGTGGAAAGGTGATGTAGTTTAAATACACCCTGATTTTCTTCTGTTACTAGTAGCAAAAAGGTTTTGCACCACTGACCAACTATTCAGTGCTGCTAATTTGGACCTGGACTATCTCATTAGGTCTCTATGGTTCACTGATCTTTTCTGAGCCTCGAGGGAGTGTTTTGCTTGTTTTCAAAAGGTTTATACCACCCTAGAAAGTGTTTTGGCTGAGTGACCAGTTTCTGTTAGAAAGGGTGGCTCAGACTGCCTGAGTCCACTGATCACCTGAATGGCTCCGTCTCATGTCCAAACTAGGAACAACCTCTCAGATACAAGTGTCTTACCATTGTAATGTGTTCATCACCCTGACAGCTCAAAGCCCTGAGATTCCTACCAACAAGTGGTGCCATTGAATGGGACTAACGCTTATCAAGAGAGCTACCAGGAGTCCCAGGTCTCCAAGACCACAGATGAAATCTGGAGGGAGGAAGTTCTTGATGAGGCTTGGGTTAGAGACCAATTGAGCAGACTGGTCATCTGCAAATCTATGGGCCCTGATGGGATGCACCCACGAGTGCTGAGGGAGATGGCAGAGGTTATTGCTAGACCACTCTCCATCATTTTTGAAAGGTCCTGGAGAACAGGAGA
>VYZU01054523.1:19921-29970 GCA_013401355.1 Ceyx cyanopectus
TGTGGAGTCTCCATCTCTGGAGACACTTAAGACCCGCCTGGATCTGTTCCTGAGAGACTTGGTCTAAGTGATCCTGCTCAGGCAGGGGGGTTGGACTAGATGATCTTCTAGGTCCCTTCCAGCCCCTAATTTCTGTGATTCTGTGATTCTGTGATTCTGTGATTCTGTGAAAATAAAGGGTAGTCTAACTCTTCTCTTTTGGGGGATGCCTAACAGTGTCACCCTTCAGTTCTGCATCCTGCTGCAGGGGATATCTGTGCAGTTCCGTGAAGTTTGGTGACAGCTGTGGAGCTGGGACTGTCGGACATGTCCTTCCTTTAGGTAAGTGGAAAAAAAACCCAGCAGGCTGCAAAGTACATAGTTCTGGAATTTGGTATATAGAGTTTTGTCTTCCTTTCTAGAGAGTGGAGTGGCTTTAGGTGAAAGGATCGGACATGTCTTCTGCACAGCCCTGCTCTGGACAGCCTGCGGTCTGCCAATGGGTTCCTGAAGGCAGAAGAGGGGACAAACTCATGAGTTTTGACTTTCAGCAGGATCTGATAGAAAGCACCACTCAAGAAGTCTTAGTAAGTAGCTGTGTTGTTAAGCTGGAACATTATAGGTATTTTTAGTTTGTATGACTCAATGATTTTATTGTTTGGTTTGGTTTCTATATGGGTGCTTTGGGTTACTGCTGGAGTACTGACTGGCACATACTGCTACAGTGTGCTTTTAGAGAAAAAATTCAGATCATAGATCTAGTGTAATGAAGATTAGCTCATAGTGAGGGTCTCTGCCAGGCTTTGTCTTCCTAAAGTGTGGAGCTATGTGCATCACTTCAAAATGGCCTGGAGTCCGATTTAAGTACTGTGCTGAAACCTGGAGAGACAAATGATTGCTGCAAAAACAAGGTTGATGAGTGTTTTGCTACAGTCTTGTTATAATGTGATCTGCTGTGATCAGGTGTGTTATTCTGTCACTTGAGCATGTGTCAGTATAATACATTTTGAATCCAGGGCACCAGGGGATAGAGGTGCCCTCCCTTTATAGTTGTTTCCATGTAGAAACCTTGAACTACAGGGAGGAAAATCTGAGCTAGGCAGGATACTATACTCTGAGCAAGACTCTGTGAGGACCTTATAGTGCTAAAAATTTGGGTGAACATTGCAAATTGTGGCTACACAGGAATTCTGGACCTCTCTACAGAGGTTTTATTGGGGATCAAGGGAGAATAAAGCTGCCCTGAACAAGACAAACTGCAGGGAAAATGGCAAGAGTGGTGCTGATGACTGTACCAAGACTCTTCCACTGCTGCTCCTAGAAGTTCAGCAAAAGCCACAGATTTGACTGATCCTTTATATTTCAAAACCTATTTCAAAGTGGAAACAAAAGGCACAAATAGGCACAATCAGCTGGTCCATCCCCCGCAAGTGGTGCTGTCTCACTGACCCTGGCAGTCATTTTATTGGTCCCATCTTGACTGGCCTCCAAGTCTCCCCACCTGGTGCTCCAGTGCTAATTGGTACAATTAGCCTCTCCCTTTCTGGGCTAATTGCTAATGACTGTCTCACCATCCTCATGGGGACCAGAAGAAACTTGCACAAGGGGGAGGGCTGCAACGACAGAGACACCAAAGGGGAAGCGTGGAGCTGGGATGGGCTGGTTTGCTGCTCTCCATTCCTCTCACATTCATTCACACAAAGGATATAGCTTTCTCTGAAAAACATACGACATTTCTCTGGATCATACTATCAATAAAGTAACAGGGCTCTTCAGCACCAGGGAGCCAGCTGCAGGATCTGTAGAGCCCTTTGTGGCATTTGAGCAGTTGGGTTGATAATATGCACAAGGTAAAACTCCTTAGCTGTCTGCCCAAGGTCTTTGTAAGACACATTTTATGCAAACACCCATCTGGAGAACATTGCTGGAAGTTGCTCAGAGGCTTGTAGTGGTAGAAAAGTTAATATCCAGATTGTTTAAAAGGAGCTGGGAACAAAAGCCCTTTTGCCTCTTCAAAAGAATATTGTGATCTCTGTATAAAAAAACCCAAAACAAAACAATCAAACAAAACCCACCCCATGCTCTTGAAACTGCTACATTTTTAATATTAATACAAGTATTTGTATGTGCCTATATTTGAAATGGCTTTAGATGGCAGGTTGTCCTCTCTTGTCCTCAACAGATAGTGAGCCTTGGTTGGAAAAATCTGATTGAAATTTGAGAATAGATTTATAAAAGAAAATATTGAAAATATCTTTGAAACTGGGACCTGGCATTATTTAATGATACCTTTGCTTTAAAAATATATGTTAATTAGATGTAGTACACTACTTCTTATCACCTGGCATTAATGTAAGCAGGATCAGCATCTGATAGCTGACTGAAGGTGACCACCAGACCTGTGATGAAGTGTTCAGCATCTCCAGCTCTCAGCAGAGGACTAAGGGCTGTAAACTGAACTTGGGACTTGGGTGGGATGTGCACACTGGTGCCAGGGGTTTTGTCACTGTGTGCTCCACTTGCAAAAGGTTATTGTTGGGATCTTATGAGGTATAGTGAACTGCCTCCAAACAATCCTATTTATACATGTTGGTGCAAGGTGGCAATGCATGAGCAGACCTGCCAACAGAAGAGCTCAGCTATTTTCCCGCCAGTGTAAGTAACATTTATGCAGTGAAGTGTCAAGAGATTGATAAGAGTCTGGATTTAAAGACATCTCTATGGTCAGACCCAGAGGGAAAAAGAGGAGTAGATAACAATCATCTTTCTATGGGTAAATCATGTGTTAGCTAACCTGGCTAGTATCAGTGGGTGAGGATGAAGGGAGTGCTCTCAGGGATCTGACTTTCCATATACATGGATCCAGATGAGAGCTGGGGAGCTTTCCTTTGTGAATGTGTAGCTCTTGCCATGTTGACGAGTGAAGCCAGCTGAGCAGAAGAACAGAGTCAGCTCAGTGGAAGATCAAGCTAAACCCGAGTGGCACCAGAGCCAGTGTCATGTACTCTAAGAGCTTTCCTTGCATGGAAATGATTTTGTGTTGGTTTGACCTACAGTATAACACCCTGCCCCATGGCTTAGCCAGGGAAAGGAAGGAGCAGAGTGGGAGTCCCTGACAGGTTGAACTTGTCAGCTTGGAGATTAAACGTCTGTAGATGATGCCATGAAGGATGGTAAATAGGTACTCTGTTACTGTGTAGATACTCATTGTATCACTTGGCAGGCAAATGGGAAGTTATTCAGTGCAGAAACAATGGGTTTTTTGGTTTAAATTATGAGAAAAAATGTTGCTGAATGTGAACTCTATATTCACATAAGAAAAGCTACAGGCATTAGACAGAAAAGAGATCTCTGTGAAGTTAACATTTTGTAGACTGATGCTGAAAGAAAGAATACCTGTGGATGAGGCCAGCATACAGATATATGCTGTTGTTGAGACCACATATGTGAATGAATGGGCAGAAGCCAAGCCTCTGTCAAGCCCGATACGTGGCTAGTGTTTTCCAAGAGTTACTGCATTTTCCTAATTAAATGACCTCTGAGAGATGCAGTGTTTATTTCGAGCTATATAATGTCGTGTACTATCCCAGCTTCAACTTTCCTCAGGTTTGATCTCAGTTTTTCCAAGCTGTGTTCATCTTGTAACGCTATTCATATATCCAGGCATGGGGGTGGATCAAGATATAATTTGTGGATAGACACTGACATTTAGAAAAAAACTGTCAGATCAGGAAAACATCTGCCATGAACAAAGGTTTAAGGAACTATTCTTATCTCATAAAGTAGATGGATGGATGGTGCAGGGCACTTCACTGGCTTTGCTGTGAACTTTACACTGTGCTGCTTGCGTGGGGAAGGCTGTGTGGTGAGGGGGGCAGAGGTTGGCACAAACAACCTGAAGCAAGAGGGAGGTAGGTTGAGCCACTGTAGCACTCAGTGCCCTTGAGTAAGTGGCTTGACTTCCTTGTTCCTTAGGGTGACCTTGAACAAGGCTCTTAAATTTCTTTTCCTCAGTCAACCCAGCTGGCAAATTTGTTTGGGGGTGAAGAAACAACAAAATGACATTGAAAAGCAAGCTGTGCCCCTGCATTGCCCTTTCCAGGGTAAACAAATCACACCCCAGCATCCCCCCAGCCCACTATTGGGGGTTTTCAGTATGTCCTTTGTGGAGCCCCATGGAAAAGCCTGGATGCAACATGAACTACAAAAATGGTATTGTTACATATTCAGATATAGTGCAATGTTTGTTCATTTCTCAAAACGTGTGTACAGTACTGATCATTGTATTAGCTGTGGGCTTTCTGCTAATTAGCAATGCAAATATAGAAAGATTCTTCTCTGTCCTTCCTTTTCCATAAGCAGCCAAAAATGCATTACCTTTTTCTTCCGTTACTTTTTCTGTGACAACAAAAAAAATATTCTAGACATTATGAACAGTGTATTCAGCATCTAGTAGAAAGATAATATTATAAGTGTGAAAGATGGTTTTCCTGATAAAGGGCAGTCTTATTCATTGGCTAACAGAAAGCATTAGTTTTATAGTTCAGGGTAGAAACAGCCATAATTCTGGTCATATTGTTTCTTCTGGCAGGGAATAAACTCTCTCTCTTTTTTTTATACCTAGAGGTGAGTTTTTACTCTTTCTCTTTGAATTACACTGGTGGTCATCAGAGTGGTGGTGGAACAAGAGTGTGATGTTGCTGGAGTACTTCAGATGTAGTTGCTTAAAGCACTGCCACTATAATTCAAAGTGAAGAGACTAAAACTTACAGCAGGCGCTCCAAAATGGAGGACGCCAAGGTCTTTGTTTACTGTCCTCGTCCTCCTTCCCTTTGGGCAAGAGCCAGCTTCTGACATCTGCATTGCTAGGTACGTGGAGTTACTGAGCCAATTACATACTGCTGCAACTCACCAGCTGGCTGCACGCACAGCACCAGCATGAGGGACCAGGGAGGAGAGGGCCAGGCAAGAGAGGTGCCCCCTGTTCCACCAGGGAACACACAGCCTCACTGGCCAGTGCAGGGTGCAGGGGCTGCTCTCATTGAGACCAGAGAACTGATATAGGAAATAAAAAAGGTTTGAAGGCACTTGGTACAGACAGAGGGTTGCACGGCTGTAGTCGGTGGTTCTTCACTGCCAAAAAGCTAATTGGGGTGAAAAGAAGTGGGTTTGTTTTTGTGCTTTTTTCACCCCAACCTATTTTTTTCACCTTCTGCAAAATATTTAAGCAGATTTATCTTTTTTACGAACCTTACCATAAATCACAAAAATCTACTATGCTTGTATGCCTAGCAGGTTGTGTATTTATATGTGATGGATCTGGGTCAAAATCAGGGTTATCAAAATCCAAGGTTTTTGAGAAATTTGAGCATTTGCAGCTCCCCTTTGTGTTTGTTTCTGGAAAGGATTCTTTGGATGTGGTGTGTCCATTCCAAAGTACATCATTATTCCAGAAAATTACTCAATCATTTTTCTTTATCCACTAGGCCAAGTATGAATGTTCTCCCCTTGGAGCTGAATGTGTGCACTTGGCACAGATATACCCCAGCACGTAACAACAGCAACCTGATCATGCTCAGAGCTCTTTTGAACAGCTGGGCACAGAACCCCCTTTCTAATAATTTTGTTGAAATGAAACCATACCTGATCACTGGTCTAAGCCGTGCTGTGGGACACCCACAGACCCTGTGGAGACAGGGAAAGTGTTCCTCTACCTTATGCTTCACATGACTCCTGCCTGAGCAGTGAGCAGCACCAATTCTGTCCTCAGTGATCTATCTACATACAGAGCTATTGTAGATGAATCTATGCATAACATAAGAGAATTACCTCTCTGGTCACATATTGACCTAATGGCCCTGAGGAGTATATCATCAACAGTGTGTGTACATACACAGAACTTTCTTCCAGTCAGATGTTCCCCTTGGTTTTTTTTAAAGGCATTCTTCAAGGAAAAAGTAAAACAAACTTTTCTTTAAGGATTACCTGAATCTCTCTGTTGTTTATGTCAGCCCCTTGACAGTGAAAGAAATTGCATCACATACACATGAAAAAAAACAACCTAGTGGAAAAAGTGAGATTAGACATAAACTTGCAAGCTCTGCTTATAATATGGAGCAACAATACATGAACATACTGTTCTTCTGCTGCTTCTCTGGAGAAAGAATGAGGGTAAAACGTGCGAGAGAGCCACAGTTAAATTACTCGCTATTAGCCCCTACAGTGTGCTTCCAACCTGCGTTGATATATATATACAGAGAGAGAGAGAATGTCACAGTTAAATTTTTTTTACTAGTATAATGAGGAAAGAGACCAACAGAAGAAGTTCCCTTGGCTAATTTTCTAGCCAGCAGCCACTGCAATGTTCCCACTAGGAGAGACTGAAGAAGTGAGAGAGTGATATAATAAATAATGACTGGCTCTGCTGGTAAGGAGAAATTATCACTGTGCTTGGGGGATCTAAGTATGTACTCACCCAAGATACAGGGAGGGGGAGGGGGCTGGGGACACTGTCATATCTTGAGAAGAACATTCAGCAATGTTTGAATTTAAAAGGATTTCTGCCACTGCTTTATCTGCTGAACTGTGGATGGAAAAGGCTGGATGGAGTGGTTCTGAAGGAGATGCACGAAAAGATGTCAAAGGGATTTCAAATCTAGACTCTTGGTTTAAATCTGCTCCCTAAAATGGAGGTGTAAAGTGAAAGTGGGCTCTCAGTTGAGTGCAAGGATGTGAAGTCCCACTGAGTTCTCCAGAAAGCCATGGTAGGTTCAGGCATAGCCTATGGTAGGGTCCTGCCATGCTGCTCGCCCTCTGGAGGAAGGCTGAGCAGGCTTATGCCTCCCTCTTGGAGGAGGTCCAAGGAGGCTGTGTTCAGTTTGAGATCTCACCATGGCTAGGGTTAAGGCTTTGCTGCTGGGATCTGTGAGCTGTTTTTGTGGGAAATAACACCAAAAAAAAATGGTTCAATTCTGGGTTTAATGTCTCCTCAGGCGTAAAGCTACGTATTTTAAAATCTGAAAGGTGCTTTTGTTTTGTTTTGCTTCAGTGTAGATTATTAGGGAGAGTAAACCAAGATAAAGTCACATCAGTAGAGCTGAGTGCTATGTGCACGTGCTTGTGTGTTTCTATTCAAAGCCTTGTCTTGCAACGTGGCACTTGCCCCTGCAGGCAGGCACAGTCCTTAGAAACAGAAAGGTGCAGTTCAGAGTAAAGGTCTCTTGCAGGAAAGAAGTGTTAATAATGGCTTAGCCAAATGCACGTTACTGTGTTTGGTGCAGGGCAGCTGGGTAAGATGCAATGATCTGTGATGTAGATTATGTCAGTTCAGATGGTCAAATGGTTCTGCCTACCCTTAGGTACTATTAATTAAACTATGTGAGAAAAATCACAAGAGTTGTGTTTGTTAAAATCTCTTGACTTTCAGTAGTGAAAGAGCAAGATCAGCTCTTGTTTTGAGATTTGTGTTATTTTAGCAAAAATCTCCTTAGAAAGGCCTGGAGAATTTTGGAGCCATCTAACCTGAATTAGATTCTTGTTTTAGGCTTGAATGGTAGACACTAAACCCCATTGCTAAGCAAGGACTCCTTTTCCATTCTAAAAATAGTATGCTACTTTCTATATTTTGTCACACGTGTTGTTTCATATACATAGAATCACAGAATCACAGAATTTTAGAGGTTGGAAGGGACCTCCAAAGATCATTGAGTCCAGTGCCCCTGCCAGAGCAGAAATAAATAATCTGGGATTTAGTATTAATAGGTTCATTTAAATGAGAGCAACTTCCACATAAAGAGTTGAATATTCAGCTTCCTAGACTACATTTCAAGCTTTTTTTTTTGTGCAAAAGAAAAACAGCACCCTTTTTTTTTTTTTTCTTATGCTCCAGCATCCTGAACATTTATGTGGTGAGATGCATTTCTCACCACATACTGACTGCAAATTGTATTTGAAATAGAAAGTATCAATTAAATAAGCCTTTCTGAAATGGTTGGTGACAGCTGCCATCCTTCTGAATGCTGATGACACTTGTAATATCAACAGATTTGGGCCCTTGTGCTGGAGATTATAAAACACTTTTGAGGCATTTAAACACTGGTTTAACAAGCAGATTAGGATCATAATTTCAAGCATTAAAGACAGTATCATTCACTGAGAAAGTCTTTCCTCCAGGAGCAGACCCAGTAGCATCTATACTGGTTTTGGTTTTGTTCAGTGGCTTCAAACCCCTGCACTACCTAATGAAGGGGCAAAATGAACTCAGTGCACTAAGTCAGTGGGAGGTTGGGCTCATTGCTCAGATAGGCAAAATCTTCCTGGAAATCCAGGGACTGTTTGAGGGACTGAAGGCTGAGGAAGATTCCTCTGGAGAAGCCCCTCACTGGTCCAGCCAGGGGGCTTGTGCTGGGAGGGACCATAGGGCTGCTGCCTACCGACTTGGCCCCAGCACCACAGGCATGTCGGGAGGCAAGGCTGGATATATGCAAAATTTGAATGACTTCTAAAATTAAGCCAGTTTCCTTTGCCAAAACACCATTTGCTTAAGCCAATTTTTCTTCTGAATGACAAAGCTGCCATTTTTTCCAGGTTGCAGTTCCTGGGCTGAAATGAAAATCCATGAGCATGCAAAGGGAGATAATTCAATTGGAACCCTTGGTGACCCTGGTAGACAATGTGCCTGTGAGTCTGCTGGCTATTGCACTGTTTTTTTATTATTTTGTGAAGTTTATAAAATCTTTAATTTAGTCCAAATTAAAAGTTGTGGGGTTTAAATATTATTTAAAATCTTCCAAGAGCAGGTAGAAAAATCCTTGGACACATGATTCCTAAGTTAATTTGGGGTACAGTCAGGTTAGCTCCCTGCTTTGCTTGGCTTTGAAGAAGTAGTGTTGGTACATCCCAATTCAGGGTTATAATTTTTCAGGAGGTACCAGTTTAACTCCACTCTGGTCTCCCTGCTGCACCCCCAATGACATTTGCATCAGCAGCAGCATCTACAGTAATGGAGAACAGCTGTATAGTTTAAACAAAAGCCAAGGGGTTTGGACACCAAGAAAGCAACTCTCCTCACTCCCTGCCTCACGGAAAGGAAGACATTCTGCCCACGGTTGTAGGGCCCTAGGGTGGTTTTAAATTAGCTGAAGACTATACTTCGGCGTGAAGTTTGGCTGCAAGAACAGTGTGGTAAAACACATATTACCACTTTCCTACATTATAGTTAATCACTATTTTCTAGAATAGTTAAACTGCCATCCCCTCCCAGAGAATAATTACTGCTATTTAATTGTATTTATAATTTAGTATACACCTGAAAAATATGCTATAAAATATCAGGGGGGTTCCCTTTAATACTGGTGTTCCATTTACAAACTGTCACATTTATAATGCGTCTTTAATCTTCTGTGGTCTGCTAGAATTTTATATTAAAGTCTGCTTTGTGCTTTAAATATTAAAGATTCTGCAGTACTTCAAAAGGTGATAATGCCTGATGCTCTGGTGGTGCTTAAATCTCAACAGCTAAATATATTGAGGAATGTTCGGTGGCCCTGGCTTAATTAAACATGTATGTGTATTTTCAAATGCAATCTTTTTCTGCTTGTTAGGTTTTTGACAAACCTCCAAACAGGTCCAGGTGGAACGAAGCATGTAAACAAGCTTGTGAATGCAAGCTTTAAACACTCAAATTAGCACCTTCTTACAATTAATATGCAAACCCTGGGATCTCTGTTATTGATAATGCCATTTAATATTATTTGTAGCTGAGCCTTATATTCCAGACTTTTAATTTTTCTAAACCATGTCCACTTTAATTATGTGGAAATGTACTGTTAGGGACTAGACATTCAATGAGACCCTATTTACTACAAGAAACTTATTCTACCCTGCATAACATAGTATAAATTACAAAGCTCTGATAGCATTACAGTACACCACTTGCTTTACAGTGTGTAATGGTCTAATTTAACACATACAGATAAATCTGAAACCATCAAGGTATGCACATAGGTTAACACACAATCTTTTTATTGTTTTCATTGCCTGTTGTGTCATCCAACCCCCCCATGCCCCCC
>VYZU01054523.1:32101-77122 GCA_013401355.1 Ceyx cyanopectus
ACCCCTCCAGGTTAATAAATTAACTTATTGCTTCTTGTCCTACACAAGGGCTGTAGGGGAGGCAAACTCTCTCTGGTAGTAACAGGCATGATACCCACTGATGGGGCTTTGCTCAGAGCCAGGGCAGGATGTGAGCCCTTCTCAGCATCCTGCTACCAAGCGATGCATTTATTAGGAGACTTTTTTGGTTTCTGACTAAAAATGTTCTGGCTGCAGCATCTTCTCTTGCATGTTTCTAGCAACAGGAAAAAATGTTTCAGAAGGGCTTTGTTCTTTCCAAAACAACAGGAAGGCAAGGCTTGGAAGCCCTGACACATGCAGAGACTGTGTCCCACAGCTGCTCCACTCATGCAGCCAGTTTTATTGTCAGACCCTCTAATCTGACTACTTTTGTTCAGTTAAAGTAATTGGTGCAGTCAGAGATAGTGTGTGTAATTAAGGTCTCATGTTAATTACATGCTGCTTTTGCTACCTTAAACTACTCTATGTCCTTATGACCTGACCTGTTATTTCTTTTCAAATTTTGCACTTTAAACTGTAGGTTTTCCATTAAATCTAAGTGCTTTGGAAATGCTGCATATTTAAAACAAACAAACAAACAAACCAAAATGAAACATGTAATAAGATATCACATACATATGTATGAATATGTCTATAATACAAATATAAACAAACCAAATAGCTCTGTGTGTTTGTGGGACCATTTTCTTCCAAAAGATAGAGACTGGCCATAATTTGAACAGGGAAAAAAATGCTCCATACATGAAGATATATGGGGAATTATTCCATTTGTTTTAGTGCAAATATGCAGCAATTGTCTGAAGGCATTTGAAATATGATGAAAATATCTATGAATGCATCCGAGAAATGTTCTTTTATTCTACTGTAATAGGTAAGCTGATGGAAGAAACTGGGGAAGCTGAAACAGAGCTACTGCAGTTTTACAGGTGAGGCAATGTTAGCAGGAAATGACAAGCAGGCTATAGTTATTATAATACCTAGGGCAAAGCAGCAAGCATGCACAATGATAGAGAAATCTAAATTAATGATAGCAAGGGTGGTGTGGCATTTTAATGTAAACTTCCTTTACTACAGGAAAACTTGCAAGAATATTGTAAAATAGGTGAAATACTACTTGTTACATGTGATGAACAAAATGTTTTGTATAGAAAATACAAATTAAAACTCTAATACTAAAGCTGCCTATTATTAAGGGAACTAAGTTTCTTTTTTATTTTATCAGTACCTTAAAAGCCTAATGATTGCTTTTGGCAAATGTCGGACTCATATAATTTTGAATCTGTCCAACAAATATCTTGTGTAACCAAACCCCCCATTTTATCTTGTATTTTACTATTCTGTTCAGGCAGAAGGAGACTGGTTAGCTAGTCATCATTAAGTCCTTCTGAGTGAAAACTATTTGCTTCCCTGTTGGATTCAGCATGTTTTCTCAGTCTGTACTCGCCACCTATAATTAAAATGTCATCTTAACAACATCAAGGTGCAGAGAGTAAAATAGTTCACCTCTAGAACTGTAAGCTTTGTGGAGCTCCACAACCCCAGAAATGGAAGCTTGGAGAAACTGTCTGTGATCTTTAATGGATTTTTAAAGATGACAAGAAAGGAAATGGGAAACTAAAGGCATGGAAGACATAAATTCCCTAAAGGTGCATTCTGAAGTAAATCAGAGCAACTGAAAAAGTGAATTCTTTGAGCCCTGGGATATCTCCCAGGTTTTTCAGCTGGACACTAACGGCTTGTCAGGTCCCTGAACACCTCTGCTCTGGGCATGCTTTGACACAGCGAGTCACAGAAAGATGAACAACATCACCTGAAGTGCTGTTTGAGGGGCAGAAAATTGCTCCCATTGCACACTGTGCTGCCTTTACTCTAAATCACATGACTTATTACAACATTCCTTTTATAAAAGAAGTGCCATTTAGGTATGTTAACTTCTCCAGCTGTAATAGGCATGTTTCCCTCCTTATTTCCACAACAGCCAAATGCAGTCAAAGAAAGAGGTGAAGATCAGGTTTTATAAAATCACACTCAGATTCTTCTCAGGGCTACAGCTGAATGAGAGCTAAATAACAATAAGTAAGAACAAGAAGCTTAAAAAGCTCTGTGTTGCCCAATATGTGTTATTTATACAAGTCTGTTTCTATAAACTGGTAGGGAAAAAAAAAAATCAGTTTCCCTTCCAAAGATATCTGACTACAGTTGTTCTTTGCAGTTCTTAGTGAGTAATACAGGCTGAGGCTGAACATAGTCAAATTCTCTGAATCTGCAAATTTACTATGGAAGAAAAAAAGGACTTTATTTTTAAGGAGATTCATTTATTTATTCCATTTATGAAATCATGCAATGTATATTCACCTAGTCAAATAGAATTCAGTTATAGAGGTTACAGGCAAAATGACAATGTTTGTCTCATGTCTTAATAATGAAAATATTTTACCATATGCACAAGCAAATTTGAATAGAAGGGGGTTTGTGCAGATCTGGTTTGAACGTTTTGATATGTGGTGGTCCAATGGCAGATGCACCACCTCACTTTTTCTGAATATAGTGGTATTGTTGCTACCATCCCTCTCTGGCTTCTCTTCATGTGGCACTATCTTGATCCTACATTCCTGCAGACACTTGTGTCTGCACAGCTGATACCAGCCTGCTCAGATCATACTATGCCTTTAGGCTGAAACATGGAAGGAATTGCCACATTATAGTACTTAATTAATTTTGTCCTTTCTGGATATTCATCCTCACTAAGCCAAAAAAACCCACAAAAGCCATTTTAAAAATTGACCTCAAATACCCCATATTTGTCAGCAGTCTATTGGTAATCAATATCTTGAGTTCCAAGATTTGCAGAAACTTTAATTCCCACATTTTATATTTTTATGTGCTATATATACAGTGCACTTGTCTGTTCTCCAAGGGGAGGAAAATAAAATATCTCCTTATATAGAGTGAAAAGAGGAACACAGGTAAAGACAGGGGTGAGTATTACAGAAGGTAGGATATTTATACTGGAGCAGTACATTTATACTGCTCTGTTTGGGAAGTGTTATTCTGGCTTTCATCTCCAGTGTGGCTGGATCCATGGAAAATGTTGCACTTGCCCAGTCAGTCACAATTTTACACCACAACCATAAATAACTCCAGTCAGATACAGGAAAAAGAAACATTTTCAGTGTTCTCCAGCATTGTGAATCATTGATTCTGCTTTTAGTGTGAGCTAAAGCATGCAAGGAAGATGACTTGCTCAAAATTGTTAGTATTATAAACCTAATGTTGTGGCCTAGAAATCAGTTGTGAGATGTATGTAGCAGCATGATTTCCTCTATCTGCATTTCAGTAAAACTTGTTTTGGAAGGGACAAGATATATTTATTTTTTTTAATATTACTTTATTGCCAGTGTCGACCGTGGCTGTGAAAGAGGTCGGAGGAACTCACCGAAGGACAGGAATTCAGAGCTCACTTGGACTGAAGGCAGGATATGTTACTGCAACTAAATCCCATGGCAACAGGCACAGCAGTTTCCTCCCCCACCAGGTAAAAGAAGAATGCAAAAGCCATGCTAACTTTGGACCCAGTGCAATAAACCCTATAACTTCATAGGTGCTAGAACATCCCACAGTGTAAGCTTGGCTTGAGCAAAGCCAAGCCAAAATCAGCCCTTTAAGCTGAGCACGTCTCTGTTACAGTAGGTTTTGGTTTTATCATTAAAGGCCTATCAATTAATGAGCACAACTAGAGACCTGTATAGAAGGAAGAAATGAGAGGGTTATGATCATGTACTACTTGATACCACTCAGGGACACTGCCAATAACCATAGTGAGAATTCAGAGTAGATGTCCTAAGAACCCATCTTAAATCACTTACAGCTCTCTTGCTCTTAATCCCTTTTTTATCTTTGTATTTCCAGCCACTTTTCCATGCCAGCTCTTTGCCTCTGCTTTCTGATGACATTATGTCCAGAAAAATACCCACCCAAATCAACCTTTCTGGCAATCTCTGTTGGAACCTTTGTGTTTAAATCCCCCAACTGTAATTAATTCCCCCTACCTGTACACAATGAAATCAGTTTTAAACAAAATTTAAGAGGACTAGATCATCTCACTGCAGAAGGCTGCTTTCCCCTATGTTATCATTTTCAGATTCCAGTGTACTTTTTCCCTGTGAAACATCCCTCATATCTCTATCAGGCTGATTTATCAGCTTCTTGCTTTTGTTTTTCTTTAGGGAGACTATGCTGGTCATTTTTAGCGATGCCTTTGTCTCCAATTAGAAATATAGTTTGCCTATCTTCAAAACACACCAGGATTCATAACTTGTAAATACATCTCCAATTCTTGGTTTTCTTTTAAGCGCCTGCTATGTTGGCAAAATGGTAATAGGAATTCCAGAACTGAAGGAAAGAGAAATCTTGCCATGTATCAGCCTGTATGCTGCTGTTTCTTCTGATAGTACTTAATTGCATTTACAATTTCTTCAGATTTCCAACTATTTCTGTCAGATATGCTTTTAACTCACTACAGATTGTGTGCATTGACTGTGCAACAACCTCACTCAGAGCTGAAATATTTAATCACTAACCCGTGGATAAATGTTTTCATACTTCATGCTATGTTGTTTAGAAGTGAGGCATATATAAGGAACAAAAAATCTGTCAGTATGCATTTTCTATTGGAATGTTGCATAGGTTTTTAATTGGAAAACAGGCTTTTAAAGGTAATCATTGCTGAAGACTAGAGTTAGGAAGTGAAGCATATTTTTGCATGATTTTTCTTCTTAACATAATGAACCTTTTTGTGTCTGTCATAGAAAACATGGAAATTTCATTCTCTTCTCTGTAACTATCTTCACTTAAATGTTTTAGGTTCAGTTGCTTTGAATGGTTTGCAAGTAACCTAAAGGGCTGCGTTAATATTAGCCTGCAGTGAGCACATACTGGCACTTTGTTGCTGTTTGCAGAAATGACCAGTTTACTTGGTTATATTGACAGCTCTACTGTAAAATCTGCTGGCATTAAAGGTCAAAAAGACCCAGTTTTTCCTCCAGTTGCTTCTATCCAAAAGAGAATAAATCTCAGAGCAGAATCACTTCTCTGACAATAATTTATGAATTATGCACTGACTGTGTTTGAATTGAGAAAGGCTTTCATATCCTTTCCATTAGCTCAGATTAAGTTTTCATATAGATGCTGGGAAGCATGCTAGCAATATCCTTAGCTCATTTTTATGAAAATTTTATCAGTGCTTTTTTCTGTACTACACTCCAATTGGGATGTCTCAGAATCTAAAGCTCAGCTTTGGACATGAACTTCTCTCAACCTGGCTGGCTGCTGCTCTAAAGGTTTCAATATTTTATGGGCTCTGGCTAACTCAGCCGTGAGATTCAAGCTGCAGAGATTTAACTCTAATGTAAAATCATGAACGGATGAAAACTGGGATGTCATAAGTAATACATCTACAAGAGCAGGATGCAGTTACCATTTTTAAAAGGTTTTTAAAAAGAAAACAGCATTCTCTACTCCCTCTTTGTATCCTAAAATGAAAAGCCTCTGAGCTATTGTACTAATACATAGCCATCTTTTCTTGCCTGCTTTTCTTCAATTGCTGCTTAATTGTTGTGGGTTTTTTCCTTCAGGTCTACCATCAACAAGAAAGCCCCTAATGTCAGCTTCCTAGAGAAATGGGCATCACATCGCTTAATGTTTATAGGCCAAATCCATTCCTTAGCATCTTCTCTTTTTGTCTCAAAACTGATTTAAAACATTTGGAAAATCTGTCTATTCAGCCAGAGTGTTCTGGTGCATTCTTTCCTAGAAACAGCGGGGTCAGATGCGATCTGTCTGATGGACTTTTTTGCTGCAATCTATAGCCGTTTCCCTTGAGTCCTGCCGAGTCTAGCAAAGCAGCACAACCCTATAATGGCCCCAATGACAATATGTTCTTTGTGTGAAAGAATCCAGGGGGAAGTGCTGGAAGGTGCTCTGGTCAGTAAAAAAATAGTTTTAGTGCTTGCTTATTTTTATCATTATGTACGTTGCCTCCACTGGAAATATTTTCTTGACAGTAAATAAGTGTCACCATAAAACATTTAACAAGCATGAAGAGAACAAATACAGAGTCCTTTTCATCTTAAAAGGCTTCAGTTGTTAATGTCTGTTATTAGCACGTTTCATTTGAGAGGGCATAAAAGAGGGACTGTATCTTGCATATTTTTGGACTCACAGTCGAGAGTTTAATTTGTTCACAAATGTAAGTCTTATGTGTGATGACAGAAAAATTTCTCACCCTCCTTTTAAAAATGTGACCTAGTCCGAAACTCTATTAGGACAATATGATGGTGGAGGTCTGTGATTGCATTTTGGCAGGGTTATTCGCATTTAAAGCATAGGTATATTTAGAGAAGCCCCTCTATAGAAACAACTTTGCTCCCATAATTGGTGCCCATCTCTGCCCTCCCTAGCACTTTGGTCCAGTGTGCAAGTTTCACCTTTTTTCTGGCTGCCAGCAACAGCTATTCACCCTGCTAATTGAAAATCACAATCTGCTTTTTCAGCTTTGCACACTATTCATTGACAGTTATAAATATTTAGAATCGGGACCATCTCAGCCTTGTATCAATGGTGTATGAGGCAAAACACAACTCTGCTGCATTGGCTCACAACACCCCTTAACATTGTCTTCCATCACTTCTCCTTAAACACTCACAATTAAATAATTTGAGGTATGTAGGACTTGAACATGTACAGGTAAGTAGGTACCTCTTTTTAAATTATTTTTTTTCCATTTCCAGTCATTTGCCTGATCATAACCACACTGTAAAGCTGTCACAAAATTATAGCTTACGCAGTGAGGAGGCACCAGCCTGCTGTGGTGGAAAAGAAGGATGGAGACATTTTAAAAGGTCAGTAATAGACCAGGTTTTACACTTTAACTTCAATTACCCACACACAGTCAAGGCAAAACATTTATCTGGCTTGGCATTGCCTCTCTGTGCTTCCCCTTGGCCATGCCATCATCTGGGCAAGCCCATACCAAGCTATTGCAGGAGTGTGGCCATGCTGAGCACCCGTTCAGCCTGCCAGCCGGGCACAGAGCTTTTCAGCCACGAATCTCCACTGCTGCTCAGTGGGGGGCATCCCCCCACAGACAGCGCCCGTGTTAAACCTTGCCTGCTAATTTAAAGCCAAGTCCCCTGACTGCAATAGCCCCACAGGGGTGAGCAGATTTACCAGCTGTCCAGCTTCTCTCATGATTGATCTCTGGATGTTTGATGTTTGATTTGCTTTTGCTCCCTTTCAGCTGTAAGGCCATTTGCACTGCCCTCTACCCGTACTCTTCTCTCTTGGTGATGGACTGGATCTTCTCTTTGAAGCCTGCAGTCCTTTACTGGTTTGCAGATCTTCAGTAATCCCTCCCCTCACCTGATACCATTTCAGATGGGAATAGGGAAACTGTGGGACTACGCTAAGAACCAGATTGAAAATAGCCTAAAAGGAAGAGTTTGCAGTTTGGATACTTTTAGTAGATTTTAGGGTTTTCCATATTAAAGTAATCTAAGGCTTTTGTTTGAAGTTAGGCACGGGGTGAAATCCTTTACCCAGGTTATCTGCTATTGCTCTTGTGACTCTGGTGTGACATATTAATGTGTATCAGCAGAGGGTCTGGTATGTCTGGTCCAACTGTAGGTATGTTGGGAGCAGTCCTAGTGAGGTCTGCTTTCCATGTTCCAGTCTGGCTCCTTAACTGCATAAGGCTGTATGATATTGTCTAGTGGAGACTCCCAAGGAGCCTGGAAACCAGATAAATGCAGGAAATCCAGAAACTGTGAGATTATGCCAACCCACAGAGAGGAGGGGTCTTTTGAAGAGACTTTTGGGTTTTAACTATTTGTTTATAAGCATTTTCTCCTAAAAAGCTGTGTCTCTTCAGTAAAATTCTAAAAATCACTTTTCAGAAATGCTTACAATTATAGAGCTTAGGTTAAAACCTGCATATTTCTTACAAGTGATTGTGATTAAGGTATTTTTATTTGCTGATTGCTGGAGATAAGATGGGTGCAGCTGGATTAGATAGGGGGGAGTAATTTCCCCATGTTACATAACTCAGTGGGATCTCCAAAATCTTGTTCTGTACAGTAGGAACATGGATCTCCTCTGGGAAAAGGAGGTGGGAGACAAAAGAGTAGCATGGAGGAACATTTCTCAGCTAACCTGCTTCCATTGTGAGGAAGATCACAGCCAGGTCTCCCAGACAAGATACTCTGGTCTTTAGACAGTGCCAATGGTGGGTTAGTCCCTGCTGGGCTGTGAAATAGGTGATAGCCTCACTCATAATCTCCCTCAGATTTGCCTGACTAACTCGTTTCTGAATTTCAACAAAGTAATGCTGTTAATACTGGTGTGCCTTTTTGAGACTTTGTAGGTTTTATTCCTGAAGCTGATATCGGAAGATTTGGTATCTCGGGAGCCAGCACTACTTTTCAGACCCACCATCAGATTAATTACCTAGATAACATTACTCTCCATCATGGCAAGATAGGACAGCAGGATATGTCAGAATGTGCTTTGTGTTTTGGAGGATGAAGATGCTGGATTGTTTTCCAAGTTGGGGCTGACTATCCCTCGCTATTCTCCAAAATGAAGCCATTCTCTAAAGGCAAATCACATCTTAAATATAGCCACCAAAGGTACAGAAATACATCTTTGAGAGATCATCTAAGTATAACAGATCCTGCCTTAGTGCATGGATTTAGAGAGCGTGGGCTACTTGACTTTTCTTACGTTATTAGGACTCAGAAGCATTTTCTGTGGATTACACAACCCAGTCAGCCTGTTTCTCAGTGAGCAGGAGGGCTGCCATGTAGCTGATTAGCAAGTGGTTTTCTGCTAGTTATTCTGATAGTGAGGTATTCCCATTAGCAGCAACATCAGTAAGATGGCAATATCTTGCTTGCACAACCCCCAGGAAAACAGTCCGGGGAACAGCACTGTAACAGAACTGCAGAGTCCAGGAGTGTAAAAAAGAAATTTCTCCTTGGCAATGCATCTCAGTCTCTCTTTGGTACCACTGAACACTTGGATGGACTATGTAGTCTTTGGAATCCTGTCCACTTGAGGCCTGGAGGGGATAGAAGTACCAAATAACTGTAAAATCCATTAGAAATACTGCAAACAGTGTTGTAGTCTAAGAGTTTGCACAGATCCACAAAGCAGCTTGGCTTTTGGATGTTTCTGCCCTTCATGGTGGTGAGTCGCTCTGCTCCAGAAATGTCTCCAGCAGGTATGTGGTGAAGGACTGGGTAGCACCTTCAGCAGTGGAAACCACAGAAATAATGGCAAGCAGCAGGTGGTGCATGCACACAGCTTCTCAGAGCAGACTCCGTTCAGATGTCTGTAGACCAAGACCTCTTTATGTCAAAGACAGGCAGTGCTACACAGTTTTCCATGAAAAAAAGGTTGCTATACATTGATGTTTGTCTTTCATAGCAGAAGTGTGAGACACCCAGATTCCTGGACCATACCTGAAGATCCAGAAGTAATCCAAAATACATGGCTATTTCTAAACTATCATGCACAGACTCGATGGCTTTCCATCTCCAGATGGTCATTGCTTACATGGCCAATCATTAAAGGTAAACCATATGGCCATATCTCTTGTTGTTGTTGTTGTTTTTCTGTCATATGTCAAAGTCTGGAATACATTTGGAGTAACTGACAGGAATAGGGGCAGGAGTTGGTCCTTTCCACTTTACAAGCATTTTACCAGTCAACAAGCTCTAGCAGGCTGCAGAAAGGCAGATTCTGTGTTTCCTGTGCTGGGTCTCTTTTTGTAATTCCACTGTGTGCTCTCCAGACAGTGCCATTAGAGCATGTAAAATTTAATTTCCATCTCATCAGTGTCAGAAGCTGATCAAAGATTGCCCACAAAAAAAATTATTGTGCTACGGGCTGCATCCAGAACATATGGGCATAGCATTAGTCACCATGGCCTCCACAATTCCTCCAGTGATTATCATCAAGGAGAAAAGGCATGTCATATAGTTTCAAGGAAGGCACACATTCCCCAATATGTCTCCTAATAGCGAACGCTTCTAATTCTAGTATGATGGGAGAAGTCAGAAATTGAGTCTTATTTAAATCCATAATGTAAAGAGTTGACCTCATTGTCACCTAAACTGCAGTGCCCAGGGCATGTGTGTTATAAGCCGCTTGTGCATACTTTGTCTGGGGGCAGCCCTCCAGTATGAGCAAACACAGCTTCTGCCTAGGGCAGCGAGGCTGATAGGGTGGCAAGAAACAGCAGGGCTGGGATGTTTCCTCTTCTAATACCAGCTTCTTGTTTCTGCCTTAACATACTGAGGAATGACACATTCCTTACACTCCTCACACCAAGGGGTATTTTCTGTTGGCTAAACAACATAAAGTATGTCATTTTACTTAACCATCTTCATAGTCTCAGATAATGAAGCCAAAAGGCAGATATTAAAATTAGCATTGCTGCCCTGAGTTGACATTTGGGTCCTGGGTAGACTTTTCCCCTGGCTTTGTTCTGTAATGGGAAAAATGTTGATTAAAGGGCAGAAATGCTGTTTTCCAGAAATGGACAGAGCATTTACAATACACTCAGATTGCACGAGCTTCTGAGGAAAGCCTCCGCTGCCCTTCTCCTTAGGGCCCTGGGGGGATCTTGACCATCAGAAGTCAGATTTTAGCTCTTCTCTCTTCTTGACTACTGCAAGAGATTGCAACCTGGTGAGGGGATGTTGGTGAGACATGGGTTGGGAAGGACCACTGGAGTCCTGGAAATGTGATGAGCCCTGGGGATGAGGGGGAGGCCTGAGGGTCCCATCAGGCTCTGTGTTCAGTGTAAAACTTGGTATGGGTAGAGTTTGTTTTGCACCATTTCCTCTTCTCCAGGGGCAACTGACCTTTGCATGAGGATGGCCCAAACACCAAGTTCCTCTTTGAAATCCTCAAGGATTTACAAGTCACAGGGGCATAACTTCAAAGTAGCCACTGATCACCAAAAATACTGTGGAGTGGAATTTTCATTTCTCAGTCAACTCTGTAAGTGTTGCATAGATAAGAAGAAGAAAGCATGCTGATTGATGTGCTTCTTGTTTAAAAAGGCATTTGTGAGTATAGTGCACATGGATGTGCAGACTTTCATACCTACTTGTTTTCATGTAGGCAGGTATCAAAAGTGATACCTCCTTCTGCCATATCTGGGGTACTGACTTTCCTTGGGAAATTCACCTTGACTGGATTTCTTTGTCTATGGACTCCCACAAATTCCACAGTCCATCATTTTGGTACTGTTTATTATTAATAACCATATGTATGGTAGGTAAATATATTATTGTTTCTTGCCTCCCATGAGTGCAAAGAGGAGCAAATATATCACTTCCACTCTGACTCTGTTTACATGATGATGAAGTTGAAAGTTTCTATCCTTATGTTTTATATCCCCTCTGATATGGACTTGCTTTGAATTATGTTCTTTCTTGCCTCCTTCAGATGATCTTTCATTTGCTACTGTGTTCCCCTATCTGTCTGTCCACACAACAGAAGAAACCAAAACAGAAACTTCCTTTGACAGTTCCATGCAGAATAAACTTCCCTGTGTGTCTGCTGTTTGCTGACTTGCCACTTGAGTTTGGGTTTGCTCCAAAGAGTAAAAAAGGAGCCATTCCCAGAAGCACCAGCTGCCTCTGTGAAAAGCCACTCTACAAGCTAAAGGTACCTTTCTAATCATGTCAGTTCATAGTCTTTTTATATAAAAATGAACTTTTAAAAAATTACTGTTATATTAAGTTTAAAATGAGGTACTTGCCTGGGAAGTATTTAGGCAAAATGTGTCTTTAGGAAACATATCTGCTAATTTTATTAGAAATATTCTGTTTAATATAAATTAATAGAATTATATTTCTGTAGTTTGCTGGGGTTTTTTTTCACTACTGATTTTCAGATTCCTAGGGTCTCGTATGTCACTGTAACAGATTATATTGGTCACAAATGATATGTGCAGATACAGTTCTTCAGGATTTTAAATATATTTTCTTTCTAATTATGATAGAAATAGGAGTGTCAGAACAAAAAGTTTCCTTCTGTGTATTTTCAGGAGACTGGTCTTTAGCAAAGTGAGACCAGAAGTAGAGGATGTAAGCACATGGGGCGTCTTGTGCTTTAAAAGCAAATACGCCTCCTCGAAAGGAGAGATTTGCTTATTTCTGTGCAATGGAGCATCTAAAGCCAGTAGGACAAAGTTAATCAGGTCATGAATGTACAGTTTGGAGCTTATCTTGTTTGAAGCAGTAATTGCATTGCCCAACACTTGCTAAGAAGCTACTGTTTGCAAGGCAAATATTTTGTATCAAGTCATTACTGGGTTTGTTACAAGCTGTGGACATGTAATAAAAAATGACTACAGTAATATCTTGATGATAGTCCCTACACTGATCAACTGCAAATGATCTGATTAACAGTCAGCTGCTGATTCCCAGTTTAATTAATCCTGATGGGCTATTGATGCACTGCAACTGTTTGTCCTAATAATGAGTTTTGAAATTAGACTGCGACAAGCCACTTAGACAGCTGCCAGGGAAAATAATCATTTAGAAAGGCGAGCAATGGAGACAACAGAGGAGGAATGGCTGCTATTTGACAGAAAATTCACATGGCTGTGTCACATGTGTTTTATTTTTACATTTAGAGCACATTAACTGTACCAGCAGTAAGTGGTGACTGCAAGACACGTAACTAGCTTTACAATTAAGTATGCTACTTCTCATCAGTATGCAAAAGCTAAACATGAAACATGAAGTGTGTTAATAGCAGAATATATGTAGCTACAGACCATTGAACAATTTAGGTCAGTCCTTTGAAATGTTTAATTAGACTAATATATCTGTTTGCAATTAATAACAGATGTGACAAGCTAATGTGTCCATGTACTGACAAATTAACCTTTGCCCATCAGCTGCTCAGATCTGTGAGAAAAGTGCCATGTTTTGCCTCTGTTCAACTGAACCTAAATAAAATTACAGGATAATTATAAACATAAATGTTAATAGAATGTGCTTTCCATGGGAAGCAGAAACCAAAGGCGAATATTTCTCAGCCAGGTCGTTGTACTGTACTTTATCACATGACAAAACCTGCAAATTATATTTTTCCATTTGTCTCGGAGCAATTAGTGTTTGGTTTGACAGATGCTAGCTCGATAGTCCTCGTCACCAATGGGCCTGGGATATACCAGAAACCCTAAATTAATAGCCAGGGTAAGAATGCTTCCATAGCCATTCAGTCTTTGGCTTTATTTGCTGTCTGTGAGCAAATGTGCCCTCAATTTGTGACAAGCCTTGCCACCGAAGTGACGTGGCAGACATGTCTGTCAGGACTTGAGCTGAGGTCATCAGCATATTCCAGATAAGTAATGGGAGCATCTCTGACCCCCTGGGCTGGTGGTCTGTTTGCATTTCCAATATATCCTCTCTCTTCCACTCTTTCTTCCACCCTTCTTATATATGTATAGCATAGATACATTTTAAAATTATAGGCATCTTATAGATATGTTATATATACCTATTATAGTCATCTTTCCCTGCTCTGCATTAAGCTTTATTAACAAACCTCTGTTATTGATGTGATTTTTTGAGATTGTATGTGTGTATATATGCTCACACATATACACACATAGATGTGAGTGCACATATACACGTGTATATACACATATACACATATATGTCTATTATTTATAGTAAAGGTATTTACATATCATAATACCAAATTTCTGATTCCATTAAATGGTTCTTTTCTTTTTTCTAGATTTGACCTAAACTGCAGACTTTTCATATTTAGGGTTTGGAAAGTGAATGTCATGTTTGGATGCTCTAGGTCTACATGATTACCACCTGTGAAAAGCAGCCTCTTTGGGCACATTGATGTTGGGATGTTGGCTTCCTCTGAGTGGTCTCTGCTAATGACTGCCAAAGACTAGATATTGACCTAGGCAGGCTCAGTACTGCCAGTCTTGAAAGTCTTGCTCTTCATTTTTACTTGCTTGTTTATGTTGATTAGGAATATATTAATAAGTTACATCCCTGGAGTCTGGCTTGTGCTGAGATGGTGTGAAACCTGCTGTGTGATTTAACATGGCACATTCCAAGTAGCAACCAAACCTAGGGCTCCTACTGCATCTCAAGAGATGAGAGTCTTCAGCAGTGGTTATTTTGCAGAAAAGTGTTAGCATGTACTCTTGATAGGCATGCTTCACTAATACCTGAAGTTTTGATGGCAGGACCACTCCACCTTTGGATTATATTTATAACATCACATGTGAGATTGACTAGTATCAAATTGCCAACAGGTTAGAACTAGCATCAGCATTTGAGGAAAAATTCAAAGAAAAAAAATAGGGCAACATTAAAACACAAAGGAACTAGCAATTACACATGCTACTGCTCCCTTGGACACCTGCTTTGTGCTGCTCAAATATACACATTATGACTAGATGCACATCAACATCCCTTACCCAAATATGTGTCAAGATGGAAAGCATCATTATCTTTCAGCCATGAAAACACAGTATCCACCAGTTTTCCCTCCTAAAGGCCAGACACTTGCAGCCTGCATATACTACCCCTAAAATGAATGCCACATTGTCATCAGCATTCAGCACCATGGCCACAGAATAAAGGGAGCCCAGCCAGCCACATGACAAAGAAGAGATAAAAAGAAAGCAGAAAGCAAAAATAAAATGCCTAAAGTCTATGCTGCAGACTTTTGCCCTCCCTCCCTAATCGATTGTCCTCCTGGTTTTCATTCTCTCCACTGAGTGACTGGTGTGCTGTACAGGCTGAGGATAGACCAGCAACCACCCAAATACACAGCACAATCCTGGTCAGTGCAGGTGAGAGCTGCAGTGGGAGCCTGTGCAGCTCTTCCACCCAAAGAACAAGCAGGTGCTGCTCCCACAGCACAGAGGACTTGTCCTTCTTAGCTCTGACAAACCTTAAGGGAGAGACCCTTGCCCCCTTTCATTCACTGGACATTTCAGTTAGTAGTGAAAGGTCTTTCTGCAAAAACTGCCAGAGAGGCAGAGAGCATCAGGAGCCATGGGGCTGCTCCACAGGTGGCACTTCTCCCTGCTCTGCATTAGGCTCTGTTAGTAATCCCACGTTATTGATGGAATTTATTGGGAGTGAACCTTGGGCAGGCTGGCCACATGCTGTGCTTGGCAGTGTTAACAGCAAAACGTCACAGGATATTCCTACCTCTTAAGGCCAGCTATTGTGTCCCATAGCCTGCATCTTAAAGCAAATTTTTATTGAACTGAAATGACTGTCTCACTTGAAATTCTAAATGGGCATTTTTCATTTTTGTCTTGGAATTATTAGTTCTTAGGGTTTGGGGTTTTTTTCTGATCTGGTAGGCATGTTCATCTCAAATTAAAAATAAAATAGAAAGGTATCTGAATCAACCAACAGTTGGGAAAAGAATGAACGCAGACAGTCAGTATACTGGAAGAAGTGAACCATCCCAATCCTTCCCTTTAAGCCCTCTGTGAAGATGATAAAAGCAAGGATAGAAGGAAGAGACTCCACATGCAAGAACACAAGTGTTACAAGTGTTTGCCACGGAAAGGAACAAGCTCTACAGCAGAAATTGCTACCTGGAGCATTTAAGGTACACACTATATGTATGCTTACAACAGAGGTATGCCTCTGCCTAAACACTGGATAGCTTTTTAGGCTCTTCTTTTTCTTTTAGGCAAGAGTTTTGAGTTTTCTTTTGTGTATTTGGTGACAGGATGATGCAGGGCATGTCAGGCACATGTTTCTCTTTACAGAGCAGCAGAGGGGAAGAGTTGCAATGTACTCAGGTACTGCAAATGCACAGAGCATCATTTGCAGCAGGCCTGTGCTAGCTACACTGTGGACTGGTGTCTTCAGAAGGTTTGTTTTTAATAATTGTACAACTGCTCGTGTGTTTGAAGGAGGGAATAGATTTTGTGATGACTCCTGCCCTGGTTTTGCCCTGTGTATCCTTGGGAGCATGGCAGAAAGGTAGCTGCTGGTGCTCAGGGGAAAAGAAGAAGTGTAATGGATTGGAAAAGCATATGCTTTACTTTGAAAAGTTCATCCACATGTTTCTGAGTCGTTTTCAAAAAAAAAAAAAAAAAGAAACCTATAAATGCTACATAACTTTTTCATGAATATGGCCTTTAGCTAGGCCAAACTTCCAAAAACAACTTTGAACTACTACAATACTGGTTCCTGACAGCTCCCAGTGTAAGGAAGCCCATGTTTATGTACTTCCAGGAAACGACTGTGACAGCTGTGTACTGTGTATCAACCTAAATTGCAGGGGATGTCGAACCAAAATTTCCAAATTACATGTAAGACTTTAAAGTGTGTTTATCCTTCTGATCCCAGTTCTGAAATGCTCCTCACCAAGTGTGTGGTTTACTGCCTTGTATGTGACTGCTGAGCTGAGGGATGTACCTGCACCTGTTTGTGCAGGAAGCCAATATAGAGCTTTGGAAAGCTGAACATTTTAAAACTGAAGATAGTTCGTGGCCCTTGGGTTTGCATGTTCCTGCTGCAGTGAATCCCACTGCAGAGATGCAGAAGGTACATGTGGTGTGCAGGGTCCCAGCACAATGTCCAGTGTACATGCTAAATGCTGAATACACTCTTCTGAATAGGTTTTTTGTTTATATAGAAAATAAATAAATGAAAATCTGATATTCGGCATATAGACAAGCATAACTGAAAAGGTGGAATTAACTCTTTGACCACTGTTCTTGTTATTTTACTTTAAAAAGTGAGGCTCTGTAATGTTTCTTCTCGCACACCACAACTTCCATGTTTTTATTGCAAGAGCTATTTCATTTCTCTATAGAGCTACAATCAAAGGATACATGCATGAGGGGCCTAACAATTTTCAGAGATTTTCGTTTCAAGCCATTAAAGCTGAAATACATTACTACCTTTCCAAAGCTTTCAGAAAATAAGCAGATGAAAGCTCTGGGCTTTTTGTTGTTCTTGTTCTTCCACTTGTACAAATAACATATAATAACATCTGCATTCAAAAACTGAGTTTACTGTCATTCCTATCCCAAAACAGTATAAATTGATGTGATTTAGATTGGCTATTAAAAATTCCTCTCTATCTTCGCCTCAATTTACAGCAAAACAATATAGTTCTGGTAGACTGGTATGGATACATGGTATTACTGCGTAAGCTATCATCATATGAAATTAGATTCTCTATCAAAACCAAAAGTTTTAGCAGGATGAAATTATGATTCTGTGAGCAGGTCTCCTGCTCTGGCATCAACATTGATGCAAAATTGATGAAACTTCCAAGTGAAATTGCATTGTTTGATCTTCACAGTCCTGGAATAACATAGCCTAAAGCTACAGTTTCTGTAAACTTACTTTGCACAAATGACTTAGCCAGTACTGATGTATTGACATAGTGTGTCCATGAATGACATTAGGGCTACTTAAAAAAGAGACAAAATAACAGCAAAAGAATGCAGCAATTGGTTCTGAAATTACCTTTTTCCAGTGAACCTCTCTGAAAAATTACCTTTTTCTGCTGAGTCTCACTCAAAAATTACCTTTTCCAACTGAAGCTTTCTCAAAGTGCCTTGATGTTAAGCAATACAGTTTTTTAGTTGAAAATGTCACAAGGCCATGAAAAGAAATTGATAGAAAATTTCAGGGTTCCTTGTTGATATTTGAAGCAGCCTGTGGATTTTTGTTCTTTAACACAGATCTACTCTGCTGTGCTACCACTTTGATTTCTACATTTCCAAAACCAGCATGTTTCTAGGCTTAATGGCTTCACTGAGAGGAATGTGAAGGTGATTTAGTTATTGCTGTGGAGGTGATGTTACCAGTAGGAAATTGGTAAACAGATGTCTTCTGAGTCCTCTCCAATCACATAGAAAAGAGGTGGTTTGTTTTTAATCATGAAACAGAATAATCTCTCTAAATCTCTTCCTTTATAAGGCATATATAAATACAATAGCTTTCTGATTAGCTGAACTACTTGGGTGAAAGTGTTCAGATATTTCTCTACATATGTGGCTGAGAGGGAATAGTGATCCAGAGCTTGTAGAAATCAATGAAAGTGCTCCCACAGCTTCAGTGGGCTTTAGCTTAGACCCGTAACTGGAAGTTAAGAGACCAGGTGACTGCCAGCAGGAATTTAGAGTAGAAGATTGCACAGATACAGATCAGGTTTTTCTATACTTGATAAGACCAAAGCCTCAGGCTGTTCATGCAGGTGGATCTAACACCTGTACACAGCCTCAATGAACTGTGGCAGGCAAAAGAGGAAGAGTAGTAGCAAAACTGGGAGCCAGGAGACAACCAAGATTAAAGGTATGGGCTTCTGAATAAGATACCATGAGACATCTAGGTGATAATTTTACAGTGCTATGGCAGTAATTGCAAGTGTGTAAGTTTTTACTGTGGTGAAAGCAAGGTTACCTTTCTCTGAGGAGTAAGGTACTTCGTTTACTGGGGGTAAGAGAATGTATGCAATTCCTGAAGAAGAGCGGATTCTTGTCAAGCTCTCATTCTTGTATTGAGTTCACATGCTCATGATATCAGGGAGAATTAATCTCATTTGCAACCAGGTATTTGGTCTAAACTAGCAATTGAGGTTTCCTCAATAGTGGAGATATAAAGGCCCCTCCAGGTTCCTCCCACCTGTCCTAGTGGAACTTTCACTCCTTATAACCACAGGACTTGAGGAAGTCCTTGGCACTCCTGATGACTGCATGGGTCAAGGTAATACTCCACACACGTGCAAAGAGCATACACAAAGGTGGCACTTGTAAGGCACACTCCTTTGTGCAATACCCAGCTTTGTGGTTAGCCTGCAGTCTACCTGAAACATGCAACATTGCACTTGGTGTCCTTTTTCCAAAAGGCCCATGGTTTAGGATTAACTTGCTGGAGGCATCTGTCTCTTACTGTTGACAGTGGAGGGACTCCAGTGTAGCACAGATGATGTTTTGTTAGATCAAAGAAGACCATGACTGAATGGGGCAACTACTTTATGAAGGTGTGGGAACAAGGGGTGGTAACCTGTTACATGGCTTCTCTGGTATGATATGGATGAGCTCATTGATATGAGATTAACTTTACCTCTGAAAGTTAAATTATAAACACAGAAATCAAACACAAATTTATTAGATATAATATTATTCATTACAAATACCTTTTGTTTACTTATTCTGCTACACAGGAAACAGAACAATGTATTTAATGGAGGATACTTGAGCATCAGCTATTATCAGTTCATGAACACTGCAAGATCAGCTTTGAGGTTTATATTTAATTAATGTATTGAGCAGATTTAGCCAGATAAAAACATAGAGGAGGAAGAAAACACTGTTCAGAGAAACATGCATGTGCTTGTGTAAATTTTTGGGGCACTGTAAAATATGTTTAATACAAGTCATGGCATTTCAAACTGATGCCTCTGAGTTTCTGAATTCAGGACAAGAACAGGATCAACCAGAACTCTTCATATTGTGAGGTTTTTTTCTTCCTTGAGAAAAATCTATGCAATACCTTTATTGATGTCATGTATATTGACTTCAATCATTGGTCAATACTCTCTGCCTGTGGCTCTGACATTGTTACTAGGATTGTAACTACAGCTGGCTAGAGAGAGACAGTTGTATGTTTTGAAAGCGGTTTCTGAGTTCATTTTTCAGTATGTTAGTACAAAAAAACAATTCCTTCTGTACTACTTCATTAACTGAAGCTCAGTAAAATTGCTGGAGTCCCCTTCACACATTTTGCGGTGTGTGTGTCTTGGTAGATGTGGAGGGGTGCAGTTCAGCATCTGTCTGAATGCAGTGCTTTCCAGCTCTGAGTAGCACCTGGGTGGTGGTAGGAAAGTCACCAGGATCCAGCATGAATCTCAGAAACATTTTTGCATGGATTTGAAACTGGTGATTGCCTTTGCCAGTTCTCTCCCTCAGCTTCTAGAAGGCTCAGGAGGCTTTTCTAGCAGGATGGGAAGAAGGATGCGAATGCAGGTGTCTGTATTTACAGTAAAGCAGTGGCTTGCAGTACCAGCATCCGAAGTAGGCCCAGACTTTCTGGTGGTGGATGCTAATATTTTTTTTTTATCCTATTTTCTTGTGCCAGTCCAACTCTTTTTGAGTGCAGTTTGCCATCACTAATATGGGGAAAAGGGATGCACCTGCCACAAGTGGCTCATGCACTATTACCACTATGAAGCCCTTTAACCCCTAGCCACAGCAAGGGGCCTCGATGGGGATGGTAATACAGGAGGCACAGACATCTGTGCAGAAGTTGGTGCTCTGTAGAGCAGGATGCAGTGACAACCAAGGAGCTAATAACAGAAGGTTCCTGAGCAAATCCTGCAGACAACAGCCTCCATGCGGGATTAGTACCTTTTCTGTGGATTTGAGGCTGGGAAGCCTGGCCATGTCTTTTTCAAGCCCTCTTCTTTCTCCCAGGAAAGGGAGTTTCCCTGACAGAAAGGCCATCGGGTGATTTCCTCACTAGCCACTCCCATGAGGACCTGGCATGATACCATCCTTAACTGGCCAAAATTATAATTTCCATGATTCTGTGGAAATCACAACATAAAATTATGTAGCTACACTCTACCAGGCAGGGCAGTAAATGTCCTACAGTTTTGCTGAAGGAAAGAGCACTATGAATCTTTTCATTTAAAAAATGTGGGATGGGTCTGAAATCGGCATCCCTTGAAGGGGAGTCTGATCCAGAGCGCTACAGCTCAACTGGGTCTGCCTCCAGGTCTACCTGCACTGAGGCCAGCTTTGGGCAGCTTTTGAGGGCTGCAGGCAACCACGCACCCCAACACCTTCCAGAGGAAGGTTGTTGTGGTGAAGGAGTTAGGTCTGTTTGTTAATTGGGAGACAGAGGCCAGCTCTTTTAGTGATAATTAACAGAATGTACTCAGGTATCCTGTCATGGAGTCACGTTTTAACGCTCAGCTTCATTCCATGATGAAACAAACTATAACCTTTGGCATTTTATTCATTACTACCTCATTAACCTGCTAATGGACACATCTCATTACTCATGCCTGTAATTACACATAAATCAAGGGGAGAAGTACTATTCTGCAGGTTTCTGAAATCCTTTCAAATAAGCAGTAGCTTTTTTAGGGAACTAAATGTGGAAGAAAGATGAATGTTGTTGGATACGTTTGCTGTTATTTTATAAAGACAGGTTTGAACAGCATACCTTGCACATCTAAACCTTGAAGTCACAGGAATTTTGGGTACACAAGAAGTGTTGGTTTGATCAGTGGAGGTCCACTGAGCAAAAAGCTTGAGGTAAATATACTCCTGTTTGAGATTTCTACAAGGTTATGTGGGTTGGAAAGCTGTGGTATCCCCTGCCCCATTATAATGTTACATTGCTTGAAAATGAAAAATATATTATGAATGGAATAAAAGTGAGGGACTGGGATCATCAATAGGTCAGCTAGGATGCTATCAGAGTGTCTTTATCTCCCTACGTGTATTAGTGGTGGAACATGCTTTCTGTAAAGTATTACCCAAAATAACTACACCCCAAACAAATCCTCCTAAATAAAAATCTTAGGTTAAAAGTCCAAACTCCCTCATTACCCTGTTTAGTTTTGGTTTTTTTTACATCACATATGTATTTAATATTCTTTCAAATGTTCCTGGTGTTATTTTCCACCTAACAAGGTCCCAGTCAACAAACCGCCCACCTTCATTCCAGTAATTTCAGACACTGTATCACTGCCTGTGCAGATGAGCTGCCTGTTTGCATTGTTCATAGCTCACTTGTAGATTCAAACTCCAGCTATAGTTGTTCGTGAGGAGGAGGGCAGTGCCAGAGGAATTCAGCGTGACATATGCTGGGGCTGGATTCCCCCTGTTTGGACTTTTCCGTGTCATGAGCGGGCACCAAACCCCTTCCCCATCCCAGGGGCCCCATCCTGTACACTGCCGGTGATGCCCGCCGTGGCCGGCCGAAGGGTCCAGGTCCCCCGGTGCTATTTGGGAGTCCACCACTAGATGTCCCATGGATTAAAGCGGAGGGAAGGATCACCACAGTTGCATTAACAGCCTGGCCATGAGGGTTTGCGAATTTACTACGCCAAGGGTGAGTTGAGGAAGCCGCGGTTCGAGCCGCTGCCCCTCACTGGAGGCACGTTACCCCCGCGGGTGCGGCACAGCTCTCCCTATAGCTCTGTACAGGCTGCGCGCTGTGCCCTCTTATTTTGCAAGGAAACAATTAGAAAGATCCAGCCGAGACTAGTTTAAAACCCGAATTTTAGCCCATGCTGCATTTCCCGGCTACAGACAGACCAGGCTTTGGTGAAGGTGTTCACCACCTCTCGAACTACACAGCCTGGTCTGGGATCAAAGTTTTTCCTTTTTCTTTTTCTCTTGTTTTTCTTTTTTCTTTTTCTTTTTCCTCTTTCTTTTCTGACATACATTTTTCATAGAAGCAGGTGTGATGTTTTTTCTTTTACAAGAGGGACATAAGGCTCTCTGTATCAATTTAGAGGAGACCCAAGATGAATAGATGATAGTTTTTATTTTCTGTTGTAGTCTGAAGGTGTCCTGGGTTACAAAATGGGGCAGCCCAATAGTCCAGAAAAGATGTTACTAGTTCCTTCAGTCTCTGTTGAGAGAGAGAGAGCTTCAGGTCTGTTGAGACCTGAATGGTCCATAAATCATTTTTCATAGTGATGTCCTTTTACATCAACAAACACATGTATTTTTAAAAACGCTGGGGTGAGGGGAAACAGAGGAAGCATTTATTGATATTTTAAAAAATGTTTTAAAACATGGAAATGAACACTAAAACGCTGCACTTCTTTCCACTGCCTCTGAGGGAGACTTCCAGAGCTACAAGCATAGACACCAAAAAGATTTCTTCCTGAAAGCATAGGACTGGGAATGGGGAGACAAGCAAGTTTGCATTACACAAACATACACTCAAGGGGTGAAAAGGAATATAGTCACCTGGAGTCAATTGCCATGGACTCGTTTTATGTGCTGGGAATCTTATGATAATACATAGCTGTCTGAAGAAAAAAAAATCAGACTGATAGTAAAAAATATGCAGCTAGTATTTATGTCTTGCCCTTTAAGCAAAAAAAAAAAAAAGATCACTATGATCATTTATATATTACAGGGAATACGAGAGTCACTTGATTAAAAACTAGCTGAAAAAATAAACCTGTTTCAAAACCCTGGCAGATTAGTTTATATAAAACCAGGGATTAAGGATATATCCAATGTCATTTGCCTTTTTTTGGTGTGCTGCATTCTGGCAACCTTGAATATTTCTGCACTCACCATAGGCAGTGACATCCAGTAGTGAGGGCAAAAATGAGAAACTACAAGCTTTTCTTCCAATTTCTAAACTTATCTGGTAAGTAGCTTAAAACATATTTCTCCTCTTTGACAGCCCTCAGGCTGTCAAGTGCTTATAGGCAAACTGCCACCCAGCCCTTCACCTGGCAGAGCAGGGAAAAAGCAACAGCAGCAGATGAAGAATTAAAGGATTCTTTATTGGCTGTTGTTTTATTTTGTTTTGCTTTGCAAGGGGAACTTCCTGTGTTTATTTTAGTTAATTTGATTTGCCAATATCCCACGAAGACAAAAATGCAATTTAAATCCACAGACCTTCAGGTCAGCAGCAGAGCCCAAACCCCTGCAAATGGAACTGAACCCTGAGCTACTGCAAAGCTGCATAGGGTGGGAAGGCCAAAAAAAAGTCGAGGCATTTATGGCAGGAGATATTGTCTGTTGTGCTTAACTACACTCTGTGAAAACCTTCTTAATTTAACAAATCAATGTTCCCATTGTTGTTACACAAAAATGTAAACGGAGGGTCTCAGAGCTGGGTAGTTGGCTCTGTCAGCACCAGCAGGCTGCGGGGTTATGTTGGTACCTTGGATGTCTGCAAGCATGAAATTAGAACAGAACAGGACACACATTTCTGGAAAGCAGAGTGTGAGGTAGGCTTGGAGGTGAATGCTGCTTTCTGCTGCTGTGCTGGCTTTCCTAGAGAAAAAAAAATGTTGGATTTAAAAACGTCTCTGAGCAAAAGGGAGAACTGGGAGGAGGGAGCCTGAGGAGCAACCCGGGTTATAGCTGCTCATCAGGCATAACAGCTCCAGCAAAGCCACCATAAATCGCAGGGTGGATTAGCATGTTGGTATGGATATATTGATGGCTGATGTCCTTTGAGTTAAATAACACAATAAACATGGATTTGTAATCTTAAATCCCCTCCTGTCGTGCTTAATGAATTTTTAGTTCAGGATGTACATAAATAATCAGGCAAATCAAACAACAGGAATTGCATTTTACAATGCAAAATAATTAAACCTAAAATATAGACTAAGTCTATAACCTCTGCCAAAAAATGCTCGCTCAGCTTTCATAGTCACATACCATGACAGACGGGAGTCTTCTACAAATATTGTCTTTTGTTATAATGTAGAAAACAAAACTGTATCAGGAGCAATAATCACTTCTGAAAGCTATTGGAAAAGAAAGTAAACTTGAAATTTGCATTCATTTTTAATGTAAATAGTCATTCCAATTAAGTTCATTAGATAAAATTAAACATGGTTTATTAGAAAAATATTATTTAAACATACAATGCAGAGAAGAATTTCTTTCTAACTGGAACATGTAGCAATAGTGAGATAACACTGAGTCACATTTGATACTGCTCTCCTGAAAACTTAATAGGGAAAATTTTCAGTGGCTAAGACTTGATACTCTGTAATGCCAGCTTGGGTTTTTCTTTGGGCTGGTTGATTTCTTTTGTGAGCATACTGTTATTTCATATTCTTTTTTTCATTCCTCTGTTTAGAAAGAAAAAAGTGAACAAGCGACACAGAACCTTTGGTAGACTGATCTGTGACACCCCGTAATCTTTTGATACTGTCTTGATTTCTAATTGTGTTTTTCACATTTTTAGTAAAAGAAATATGAAAAAAAAAAAAAGAAATGTAACCTATATTATTATACTTTAATGTGATGTTCTACTTTTCTGTTTGTAGTTCTTGAAGTTTTTGTCTTACTTCATTAAACATTTAATAAATCACTGCCAGTTTTGTGACAGATTTTAACCATAACACAAACAGCAGGAGGTGTAAACTCAGTTCAGTTCGTATAGGCATATAATATCCGTGTCGACATCATCATCCCCTCAAGGCATATTGGCAAAACGGCCAATGGAAGCTAAGCTTTTTCCGACAAAGCTTCGAAAATAAAGTTTTCTTCTTTTATCTTACTACAAATCAATTGGAGCCCTTACAGCAAAATCCTATAAAATAACTTCAAACACCGCTTCTTAGTCTAAAAATTTGTATTATGGCTAAAACTCTTTGAAGTTTTATGACTGAAGTTTGGAGAAAAATGATTTAAGTGCTATCTGCTAGACATCAGAGTGTCAAAATTTTGCTCAGTTTTCTTGACATATAAACTGCTACCTGCTGTATGTTTTTTAGGGTTGGGTTTTGTGGTTTGGTTTTTTTTCATTCTTT
Organism: Ceyx cyanopectus; assembly: GCA_013401355.1. Taxonomy (NCBI): domain Eukaryota; kingdom Metazoa; phylum Chordata; class Aves; order Coraciiformes; family Alcedinidae; genus Ceyx; species Ceyx cyanopectus. The sequence goes on from VYZU01054523.1 coordinate 57,701, forward strand.
CTTTTAACCACCTAACCCAGCTTTCTTGATAAAAGTTTCTTAACTGCAGTTTATCCCATTGAATTAATACCCTTTGAAACTTCAGCTTAAAATATCTGATTACTTTCATTTTGATTTTTGATTCCTATGCTGACATAGGTGGTAAGGGGATGGGGAAAAGAGCCTTATTGCAAGTGTCACAATGATTTTTTTTTATACAAAGGGAAGCAGATAAAGTGTCCAAACCAATGCATTTGCAGAACCTGCGGGCAAGTCCATCCTTGCCTCTCTGGGGCAAATGTTGGAAAGAGGTCTGTTGGGGATGCTTTGCAAAGGGGAGAAAACTCCTCCTGAAGGAAAACATGAAGCACGGGCAGCTACCTGGACACCCCAAAACCACTCAGAGTAGTTCAGGTTTTATGCTGTTCCTTTTGAAACACATCTGTGAAAGAGATACCCCTCACCCTTTTCTCCCCCATTCAGATCCCCACACATGCCACAGCACAACACTGCCAAGAAAGGCAATCAACTTTGTGTTGATGTTGAGGTACCTAAGGCCCTGGGAGGTCAGGAGCAGGATCCATCCTGGATGGCCCTTTCCATCAGGTGGACTCACAGGTCTTTTTAAACAGGCACTGTTAGTGACCTGCAGTGTATACAAATACCAACATGAAATGCCTGTTGGAACCACTTTGACTAGGAGCACTGAAACAGGCTCCCTGGAGAGGTTGTGAAGTCTCTTTCTCTGGAAACTTTTGAGACGCACCTGGATCTCTTCCTTTGTGGCCTGCCCTGGGTGATCCTGCTCTGGTAGGGGGAATGGACTCAATGATCTCCAGAGGTCCCTTCCAGGTCCTGCCGTTGGTTAAAATGTCCATTGAGCGCACACACACGCGCGCGCACACACACACACACACACGCACACACGCACACACCATTGGTTAAAATGTCCATTGAGCACACACACACACACACACACACACACACACAAAAGGAGGAGGAAGGATTTTTAATTTGGGAATACAAAATCAAAGGCTCAATCTAAGCCAAACTTTTAATATTTATTTTAATTAATTAATTAATTAAAGAATCAGAAAAGATTGTCAAAAGTATTTGCTGTAGAAGTAAAATGGTGTAGTATTGTTAGAGCTGCATCAAAGTGACATGTGTCAGAATTCAATAAGATGGTCTGCATACAAAAATTAAAGTAAGGAATTTGAAACCTTCTGCAGAGAGCAATGGCAAAAAAAAAGTGAAGAAAAATAGAAAAAAAAAAGAAACAAACTGTGCTATCTTACATACTGCAGCCTTGCAAAATTTTAGTCACCCAAGATGAGTGATTTGTTTTGATGGGCAAGCAAAATATAATCATTTGAGAGGGGTAGGAGGGAAAAGGGAGGGGGTCCATTATCATCTTCTTGAGAAAGGGTGGTTGAATAGATTTTGTGCCTGAGTTAGTAAATTTGTAGTACAGCTTTGCATGGCTGGAATAATATAATAAACTGACTTAAACATAAATGCCATTTAGGAACTATTCCATAGTGAACAGTTAAAATGATGGCATTCAACAGAACCGCCACAACAGAGCCTGCTGTTGCTGCTAATTTGCTGAAGTGGAACTGCTGTCTTTACTTCCTCCGCTGCTCCTGCTGCACCTCAAGGCATGCTGAGGGCTCATCCATCATGTGCTGGCTCATAACAAGGCAAGAAGAGGGAGCTCAATTGTAGTGTACGAGAAACTGAAGTATAGGTCCAAAAGGTCACAGGAAACCATCAACTGTTTAGAATGAGTGAACTGGAAAAAAAAGATCTTGCTGAGGAAAACATTGCATGAAGACAGTTGGTATGTTCCTCCAGAGCAGCCATGAAGGCTGCTGTTGGCAGTGGATGCGGAGCTGCGTGCGGACAGGGCGCTCCAGAGCACGCTAAGAACAAAGGCCCAGAAGGCCGCACTGTGCTTGATAAGCTTTTAATGCACAACAATTGCAAATTGCCATTAATGCTCCAATGGAGAACTGAGATATGCAAGTTTTTTCCCCTTCTGTCATATGGCATTAGGTCAAAAGAGTGGATAATAAAAGTGATACATTAGTCCCACCAGAGAGCCACACTGCCCCCTGCACACATGGGCATGTTTCTGGCACCTACAGATTGACTACCATGACCTAACTTTCAAAGAGCTGCTCTCACATCACACCAGGCATGGGGATGAGCAGGTCCTAGACTCTAACAAGGAACTCTTGAAATGTGCCTTTTCCCAGTCTTCTCACCTGGTCTTTTATAAGATGGTAAGTAAAGGCAGCCACACCAGTCCATGCTATCAGACAATATCTGGGTGGGTATTAAACCTCCTGGCAAGCAGTTTAACAGTCTTTCTAAACTGACTCTTCACAAAAAGCCACCAGGCTGCAATGCAGATGATAAAGCTCCATCTGACAATGCAGTCCAGGCTTCACACTACCAGCCATGTCGATCAATATATGAACTAATGTCAGAGTCTTCTCTAGCTAATGAGCTGCTGCACTGAGACATAGCCTTGCTATCAGTCAGATACCTGTAATGAGGTAGAATGAATGGCAAGACTGCTCTTCACATACTTCCTCTCATCTGACCACAGAAGGGCTTCAATGTTCACTTATTTCAGTACAGTCCAAGAGCTTCTTCCTGGAGGTCTCTACCAGCATCAAACAAATTTATTATATCACCTCATTTACATGTTAGCTGCAGCTGTTTGGAGACGTTCTTCCAGGAATGAACTGGGTTTTGGTTTTGTTTTATTTTTTTGTTTTGTCTTTTTCCTTATAATCTGCAATCCTAGTGCTTGAATCTAAGGGCTGTAGTCCTGGTGCTTGCATCTAAGATAGCTTAATGTAATGAAAAAGTACCTTGCCATGTCCCCAAGTTGGACACCTCCATGTAGCACTCTGCTTTCCTTAAATTATATGGCTACAAGTCATGTTTGTCCTGCTTCTCATGCTTTGATTATAAGAAGCAACCTCCACATAGTGGTGTATTGTATTTACACATCCCTTAATATCACTGAAGGAACCAGAAGGCTGTGTTCCAGATCCATAGCTCTCTATCAATGTTATGTTATCACATTAATGATTTCATTATTTTTTCTTTGTCTGTCATGCTACTGTAGAATGGCCTGAATTGAGCAGTTACTGCCAGGCCCAGAGGTCCTGCCCAAAAGAGATCTAGGGCAGGTTGCTAAGAAGGTAATTTATGGCTGCAGTGATTGAAGAAACACCAATGAACTGTAGGAGAAAAAGTGATGAGTAATAAGGAAAGCTCCAGCAGTTGATACAATCTCCCATGCAACCTCTCTATGGTATTCTTTTTTAGTTACTAAATTAATATCAGGGTGGTTCTGTTTCTGTACTGGGGTTAACTCTCAGCACAGACAACTTGACTATTATTTGTTACTCCTATCAAAGTAGACATTATAGAAAAGCTGAGCTAGGGTTTGTATTGCAAACTGAGGTTGTGACTTGTATCTTTCTCATCTTCCCAAATATTTCAGTCAGGATTTGTTTTTCTTTATCTTAAACCAACATCTTACATCTCTCAGTGGCAGGTCTCAGCATGCAATTATTTATTCATTGCTCATTCCATTCCACATAAAAAGGGTTATCAAGTTTGTATCTTTAAGACTAATGAGCTGTTGCTTAACACTTTTGAGGCAATCAAACAGCTGTATCACTTCTTATCAACTGACAGAGACATCACTGCATTCAAATTTCTCCATGGGGCAACTCAAACATCCTGAGTTCAGCCTCTGCTTGTGTGCTCTGATAGATGAGTCTGCAAGTGACACCGAGAAGACATAAATGACCTGTCCACTGGAGAACTGATATGGTGGTTCACGGGGGCTCTGACATCAGTTGGTGTATATAAGATGGGGCAGATAGGTCAGTGGCACTGATGCTACTGCATTTGTTACTCATATATGCAACCCCTCTCAAGCCAGTTATTAGAGCACAGCAGCTTTCCACACCTCCATGCACCACTCCTGCTGCTTGTGTAGGGATCCTGGCCAGGACGACTCAGTGCCCTGTCAGTGCCTGGATGCTTCAGCAGTCCCTCAGGGCCAGTGGCATCTGTCTCTGGCTAAAGCTGCCCTTCAGGCTCCTCTGACTGCTGCCAAGGGACCAATAAAGCAGATTCAAGACCAGGGCAGAGCACGTAATCTTCATCAATGGCTGTACCATTATCCTTGACTTAAGACACATAGAGAAAAATCTGATGAGGGTGTAGGTCTCTCATCGTGTTCCTCTGTGACGACCCAGAATCTTTAATTTTCATGCTAAAGCACCTACAGGGAAGTAACCTGGGAGGTGCAGAGTTTTCCTGTGCCTTCAAACCACATACTTTTATTTCCTGGACAGCTGAGATTTCTTGCTGTGAAATAATTTTTTGTGGAAAATGCTAATCCTCCACACACCTCTCATTGAATTTTTTTTTCATGTTTCCAGGATTAGTGTTTCATTTGAAGTTTTCTTTTTATTAATTAAAATTAAAAAAAAAAAAAAGGGTCTTATTTCCTTTTCATGTTTGTCCATATCAGAAGGCCACCTTTTGTCACAGTGCATTTTGTGGGATCCTTGCTGGCCTACTTGGTTGTGGGAGGAAAGAGTTATGGCTGCCAGGAGCAGCAGTCCCAGGTCTGCCAGTCCATCACACACATGACCTTGTGCTGGGCACTCACCAATAGCTCTACTGGAGGCACCACGAGAAGCACAGGAGAGAATTGGCCCCTCTCTGGGGCATGCAGTGCAGAGGGTGCTGCCTGCACACCTTCCCTTCTAGTAGGAATCACAGCCCAGCTACCGTTAGCAGAATAACCAGTCTGCAGAGAGACAGACACCACAGCACCTCTTCACCTCAGGAATAAGCTTAAGGAGCAATATTTTTGCAGCCTGGACTAAGCATCCAACCAACACAGAGGCAGCCCCTCAAGGACACACAGAGTCAAAGCTACAGCATCTTCTTCTTGATGCACATCCTGCACCCAGAGCTCTGCTCACAGGTTTTTGCAGGCAGAAGTTTGCATAATCCTAGGCTGCATCTGAGACAGGGATTCTGCTACCTGGACTGCAGCTGCCATTCCCTAATGGTACAGAAAAGCACTGGTGGGAAAGCATGGCAATTCTAAAGGTATCGTGAATAAAATAAATCCACTGGGCTACAGGGAGGTAATGTTCCACCTGAGATTTAGAAGCAAACTGAAATATTAAAAGCACCCTAGTGAAGGCATTGCTAATTAAAAGGATAAAATGTTCATGTGTAGAGAACAAATTATTTAAAACATAAATTATTTCCTATTAGGATAATAGTGTCTAATTAAATGTTGAAAGAGTTAGATAGCAGTTTACACTGTAAAATGATCTGCTTAACACTTTTCCATTAGCATCAATACAGTTATTGACAAGCAGATACAATTTTGTTTTACTGAGAGAGCAGGCAATAACAAGTTTTACTACTGCTATCTTATTTTACAAGCATTAATGAACAATTAACCAACACTACCACTCTTTCCTTCTGTAATCCTGTAGTAGGATCACTAATCTCCACCACTAGCAACTAATGATGAAGGTCTCTTAAGCTTTACTTCTTATCTCAGCCAGTTCTTAATACTTGCATAAGTATGCTTTCTGAGCAGGGTGGCCCCCCATTGCTCTGCGACTTGAATACAAAAGACTGGTGAAATTTTTGAAGGGTTTTCTGTTCAATAACACTTCTATACTTATGTTTGCCTTCCTGCAACAATAAACACAAGTGATCAGCAGAGGACTAGCAAGGTCACTAAGGGCTCTGTGTTTCCATACTTGTTCTAATACTTATAAGAATGTATTCATGCCCTATTATATATATTCCCTGTCTGCTCAGGCAGAAGCTCTAAACTAAACTAAACTCAAATGAAATAAAAAGGAAAAAAAACAGAAGACTAAAACAGTATTTACTTCAAGAACAACTTTGCTGTTTGTATCAAACAAAAGGAAGTTGGAAAGTGGCTGCCATTAAAAATACATGCAAGATAAACTGAAATTTTTATAGTACACAATACACATGACATTTTCTAACTTATCTTTCAAAGTGTTCCTGTATATACCATACACATGAGATATGTGTACTGGAATGGCAGCAAAGTTGCCATTCTGTTAAGCTTTTTTTTGGAATAGCTAAGCTAAGCAAGGCAGCAACACCTTCCCAACAAAGGAAGCTGTAAGTACAGTGTCCTGACCCCCATCAAGAGAAGGTCACAGAATCACAGAATAATCACAGCTGGAAAGGACCTCCTAGATCACTGAATCCAACCATACCTTCAACAACAAAAAACCTAAACACCTGCCCATTCAAAAAAAAATACCAAGCCCCCTACATGCCTGCCCCTAGAGCAGGTCCTCCATAGTCAGGGCAGTCACCCCAGTACTAAAACGGGCTGCAATGAAAATTGTAACATATGGGCCTTGATCTCCTTCATGGATATCTTTTGCATTCAAGAGAACTGGATGAGCTTAAGCAAGGGTAATGCATTTCCCCCCATCATTTTATTTACTACATACACAGTGCTTGAATGTGGTGGTCCTGACCCAGGAAGAACTGAGGACAGCTCGGGGGTAGTTGCCTGGGCTAAATGAAAGCCTTGACACAACTACTCTAACTGGGTCTAAACCACTATAGCTGCTGAGTTTGCTGGAGACAGAGAACAACAGGTGGGTAGTGAAAGGTTGGTTCTAGTCAGGGAGGTGATACAGGCCTGCTAATAGCTGATTGCATTAAACTGCATGGCTGATGGATGAACTTCAAGTTGCCTTCTTGTACCTGGAGAAGGAGGTACGTTCTAAGCTTTCAACAGGTTACCAGGAGCTGAAAACAAATGTATCTACAAACTATATGCCCAGAATCATTTTAGCAACAGCTAGTATGAGGAAATGTGCTGTATAAGCAGATAGAAATTGAGAATTAATGTTTCTAGTGCAATCAAAAGCTGGCTGCTTGTATGCTGTGTTCCAAGACAACTTCTAATCTAAGGCATACAAAGAAGCTGAATTCACCTGGCACCCATGGCTGAGAGATGTCTTGGAAAAAACTCCTACTGAGTGTTGCAGACACTAATTGGCCCCTGCACAGATGCAGGCTGGTTTTTTTTGTTGTGTTTGTACAATGCGTATCACAGTGCTGACCTTTTCCTTCACTAGAATTCCTCAGCACAGGCAACAAATAGCATTAATTAGAGGAAAACCCCCACTTGTTCTGTACCTCTGCAGGAATCATACCTAAGCCTCACTTTTACCACATTGCCTCCTTTTTCTGAGACTACCCAGCATGATCCAAGTGGCTGCAGCAGTTGGCAGGTGTGAGGAAGGACAGGAGTACCTGCTTGGACCCATCCCTCCGCCCTGGTGGCTCTCAGACTGGGACATGGAGGCACACTGGCCAGCCTTACCTGAAAAGTACTACTGAGACCCTGAAGTAGCCTGAGTGCATGTGGTGGAAGAGAGGTTCTGGGACTACCTGCAGTCTTTATTTATTTAAGTAACACTTCTATTAAAGTTGAGAGGAAAAAGAAGCCAACCAAGATGTCAGAAGCAAGCCTCATCAGATTTAGACAGTGGAACGATTGCTTATGGACAAATCACCAACCATTAGTGAGAAAAGAAGGAATATTTTTATTTGTTTCACCCAGCCTTTCCATTTCTAAGCCTTTACTGTTTGGCTTCATATCTGATGTATGAAGGCTTCCTTGATGTGACAGTCACCCGCAGTGTGGGTGGATAGCTCATTCCCACTCACCTCTGCAGGCTTTAAATCTCAGCAATGTCTCCAGATGACAATGGCAGGATAAGAAGATGGGGAAGATAAAGTGTATGGAGTTAAATTCAGCTTAAGACATTATAGGGACTTCCATTATAATGGTTACATAGGCTGCAGTTTGGTGGGTTCATTGGGATTGCCTGTGTATTTGACCAAGATATACATGTTACCCTGACTGTGTAGCAATACTTGAGCTATCTTCAGCTAAGCTCAATTGTACCAGTACCAGAGAGAAGCAATTTAACTGTATTAACACACTCTGCTATATTTGTGTACTAAAAAGACAAATTATCCGGGGCAGAGATTTGAAGTAACACAGCTAATATATTCTGATACTTGACATAACATCCAGGTCCACATCTTTCCTGCATTGCACAATATACCATCAATATACCATCAACCTACCAGAGAAGCTGCTTGGAAGGCAGGAAGCAGTTCAGTCCCGTAACATGTCTCTCTCATGAATTCTCTTTTGCAAATACCTTTATCCAGGGATACTTTCCTGGAAAAGTCACACAATTGTCAACAGCTTGCAAGACTGTTTGTTAAGAGAAGGATTAAAAAGAAAACAAAAATCCAATTCTGTGAAGCATATTCTGGGGAGTGGACCGAGGGTGGCCTGTTTGTCATTACTCTGTGCCTCCTGCTCATTTGCACAGCTGTCAACCCCGGGTTGTTGGGAATGGCTGGAATGGCAATATACTGATGGGCTGCTGCAGTAGACAAGCATAAGCACAGCCTGGTCAAATGGTTTCTTGAATCAAGCATAGAAACTAGTAACTGTTTCCCTTTTTCCCTTTAACTGCTTTCAAAATACTCATTTACTTCCATTAAATTTTTGTGTTTTCCCAGAAGGATGACATCTTCACTTATAACTGCTATACAAAGAAAACATCAGTGTTTAGAGCATTATTTCCATGTATATTATATGATAAAGAAGATAGAAACTAATTAACAATACTGTTTCCAAAATAGCAAAAGAGCTTGTTTGTGATTTGAATTAACCAGGATGAAGCCAAAACCTTGGTTCAACATTTCCACTTTTTAGATATTGGATATACTTCTCCACCCCCACCCAGCTCACATATTCATTACCCAAATTGCCTATCCGCAAAGTGATAATATAGTGTGGTACAACATGCCCCGACAGGACACAAATTGACTCTGTGCCTAGATACTACACAGACAGTGTAAAGCAAATATCTCACTCTATTATCTGTTGTCTCTATGAATCAACAGATTACATGGTTCACTGGGTAGCTGAATAACTTTTACACAGTTTGCTCATACCTATTTACACATATTCTACAAAAAATACATTAACACCAAAGAACAAACATAACAAAAAGTATACCTGCAGAATCCAGATAAATTACATATGTGAAAAAAACACAATAAACAGTCATGTTTGGATTTCATACACAATATCTGGAGATATGAGACTTTAGTGACAGGAACCTCAGACTGGTAGTTCTGTGGAATGACCTAACACCTTAAGAGGAACCTTTAATTTGTGAAAAGTTATGTTTGTACATGAGATTATGCAACACATTTTAGAGAGCCCTTAGTGTTCCAGAGAGTTGGGCTATAACTACAGAGGGTGCTTCAGTGATGATCTCCATGTAGATGCACCTCCACCCGTCTCTGAGCTATGCCTATTCAGAGCATCACATCTCCTGTGTTCCCTGTCATTCCCAGCCGCCCTTTTGTACAACATGCTATGTTTTTGTATGAGAAGCATCATGCCATGGCCTCCCTTATTGTACATTGTGTGACCATGCAGTGAGTGGAGCAGTTTGCCCCATATCACCCTAGAAGGGAAGGAACATTGCTGCAGCCCACTGGCTAACCCAGGATTTACCCATGGTTCTCAAATTGCATATGGATACCATACTGTCTGGATCACTTGGAGTGGTTTGTCAGCTCCCTCCAATGTCACAGTCAAGAAATAAAAGTGAAGATTGTCCAGGAGAAGAACTGAAGATGTTTATGCTTTGCAGTGTTGCACCTTACAAAATCCAGAATGTTAAAAATCCTCCCACATAAACATACATATATATGCATGCTTTGTATGTATCTCTATATACACACATACACATATATACACACAGACACGGAGGGGCGTCTCCAAGCAAGTTTTCCTACGCAGTATCTTCAGCAATTCTTCACATTCTTCTCCACCCAGCTCTGTAACACACCAGTGTTAAGTGTTCTCCCTGATGCATTACAAGCTATTAGCTCTTTCCCTATTGCCCACAGCAAACTTTTCTCCCTCCCAGATACCATTTAAACCTATTCTCTGATCAGGTCAGACCTCTACCTTTACCCTGTCTCACTCCAGAGAGTAACTTTTCCAGGCAGTCACTGGCATGTCCTTATACAGTAGCACTAGAAGCTATTGCGTTCAGCTCTTGCCCTAATTCTCAGCTGCTGCATCCCTAATACACCTTCTTCCAGCAGTGGAAGCAGCTCTCTTCAGCAGAGATACAGGCAGTTAGAACTTTGGTCCACCTAATCATCAAGAGCCTATTTCCTTTTTTTAAAAGTTAAGTTTGACTTGAATTTCTGGGCCAGTAATTTCAAACCGATTACTATAATGAAGTAAAGTACTTTAAAAATGTATCATACCATGTGGAAATTCAATGGTAGTATCACAGACTTGCAGCTATTCATCCAATATATAAACAGAATGGCAACAGTAATTCAAGATTAAACAGAGGGATTCATTTAACTATATTTAGCTGTTTGCAGGTGTGAAACAAATAGATGTGAAAAAAAGGCCTTTCAGTGCTAATTAAGTAGCAGATGAACAGTCAAAAATTGCTGGATATTGGATTTTTAAAAGAGCATGGGGCAAGGGGGCTTTCTGGTGTTCTGAGTTGGTTAATAATACTTAATTTGAAAGGGAAGATTTGTTAAAACGGATAGATTTTCCTCTGTAAACTATGCCTGCTTCTCTGAGCAACAAATCCTACATGCTTTTGGTAATGGAAGATGCTGTTGTAACAGCCTTTTGTGTATCCTGATTGAAAATTCAGCTACATAACCCTCACTGAACTGTTTATCTTATGTACTTATTTAACTAACATTCAAACTGACAAGTCTCCTATTTCTGGGCTTTCTTTTTATACTTTAATGTATGCCTTATCAGATGAAGCTCAGATACTACCAAACTTTGCATGTTTTTGATTTTGCACATAAACTGAAGGGCAGAATTCCAGTCTATGTCCTCAGTCATTCAATTTTTCAAGATCTTTGAACAAGACTTCAAACCCTGCAAAAATACAACCCAAATACAGACTTGCTTCTCTGTCTGTACAAATACGTGAAAGAAACTGGTATGTCAAGTTTCAGTGTAGGCAAGCCTAATTGAAGCTTTAACTACATTCGAAACAAGAGGCAGGCAGCACTACCAAGCTGCTTTATTCAAGGGCAGAAAGACATTCAGGAATAGAGCTGCTCGAATTATTCATTACAAATAAATTATCCAATTAATATAGGCAATTTTTTCTGATCATTAATAATTCACAAGCTGCTCCTGATGGTGGTGGATGTGTGCATCAGCCCTGATCCTGACAACACCTAGACACGTGTTCAGCTTTTCATATTCCCCATAATCCCACTGAACTCCATCAATTTTCTCAGTGTGTTGCAGGTGAGCCTATGGAGAGTTTGTGAACAGTTTGTTTCCCTGGGCAGTTTTTTAAGGAGTAATCACTTACTTGAGTCATGTAATATTGTGTCTGCACCTAATTGGATGAATGACAGCTCTCTAAGAGAAGACTGAATGCTGAGTAGCAAAAGATGAATGTTCTTGTTCAAGTCTTTTTCCCTTTTCATACAAATAGATTTTATTTGAATAAAGCTGCTGTTTCACATTTGTGTGATTGAATAAAGCTGAAGTTTCACATCAGTGTGAACAAAAACAACTACTGATGTGAATATTCATAATAGTGAATAAAGCAGGACATACACTGCATGAATACAGACCACAGGAACAAAGGTTTCTGAATGTTGTTGGGCCATAGGTACCTTATAAAAAAATAGGTTCCCAGAAGGTGGAGGTGCAATTGCCATGCACTGGAAAGTACTGGGGATTGCATTTTTTTAAATGGAAGGCATTCCAAGAAATCTGCTGTGTAATTTGGCTTCCTGGTCTATGTGTATATTGCAAATTTTGCCTTCCTAAATGATATTGTGCAACCACTGCACAGAAGCCCTTTCATTTCCAAGGTACTTGAACCAAAAGGAAATCTAACCTGTTTGTTCTGTAGCAATCAAGAAAGCCATGAGCTGTCTATTTCCAGTCATGCCTATGTTCTTTACATAAATCTTCAATCCTGTTGTAATGGTTATGATTTCCAGTGCTTTAAGGATGTCTTATTATGAAGTACTTCTGAAAGAAGAAAATAATTATTAGTTAGCCAATTTATAATGAGCTTCCTCATGTGCTGGTTCCTGTTTCTCCACAGGTTCAGCTTTTTTGTACCTCAGTTAACACTCTCTCAGATATAATCAAATATTGCAGCAATTCCCCTGTAAATAAGATGTAATTAAATGTAACAGTTCTCACTGATGGTTTAAACAATTATGCAAATCCAGAGCTCTGCTGACAGCTAGGTATAATGCCTTGCAAACTTTCAATTACCTGCTGTCCACCAACTGCTGTCTCACTCAAATCAGCATAAATTGCAGATCACTTAGGTTCTTTTCAGAGAGACCCAGTCAAACATAGTATGATCCCAGAGTCTGACATAACAAAACATGATAGCTAAAACAACAAAGGGAAGCGGGCTTATTTTTGTATCTGATATCTGACAACAACTTGAATGTAGTGAGTATTTGATTCAATTTTGTGTGTCAGATGGCAGTGGAGCAGACAATAAGGTGTCCACAGTATTTATGAACAGGCAAACATCACAGTTCACTGACGAGGTAAAATAATTTTAGGTAGCACTGAACCTGTCTGCTTACATTAGGTTGGGGCAAATTTCTAGATTGGCAGGAAAAGCTGCATTTTTTATTTTTTTTTCAGATAACAAAAGGCTGATAACCACTCTCACTGCCAGCACAGAACTTAGGACAACTCTGTCCACTAAGTCTTTTTATCACCTTCTCATCTTACTGTTCTTTTAATAGAGCTGCTTTCACAGAATCACAGAATGTTAGGGGTTGGAAGGGACCTAGAAGATCATCTAGTCCAACCTCCCTGACACAGCAGGGTCACCTAGACTAAATCACCCAGGAACACATCCAGGTGGGTCTTGAATGTCTCCAGAGAAGGAGACTCCACAACCTCCCTGGGCAGCCCGTTGAGAGCTCTGTCACCCTCACTGGGAACAAGTTTTTCCTTGTGTTGACCCTAAACCTCTTGTGCTCCAGCCGACTCCCATTGTCTCTTGTCCTGTCATTGGATGACACTGAGAAGAGTCTGGCTCCATCCTCCCTACACTCACCTTTAACATATTTATAAACATTAATGAGGTCCCCCCTCAATCTCCTCTTCTCCAGGCTAAAGAGCCCCAGCTCTCACAGCCTCTTCTCATAAGGGAGATGCTTCACTCCCTTCAGCATCTTGGTGGCCCTGTGCTCGATTCTCTCCAGTAGTTCTCTGTCTTTCCTGAACTGGGGTGCCCAAAACTGGACATAGTATTCCAGGTGGGACCTCACCAATGCAGAGTAGAGGGGGAGAAGAACCTCCCTTGACCTGCTGGCCGCACTCTTCTTAATGCATCCTGGGATGCCATTGGCCTTCATTTGCACTAAGCACAACCCAGGTATATGCTTGAGCTGAATTTTAATCATGAGATGCACTGTCCATGTAACATACAAAGAGGAATCTTACACCTAAGGTCACAAGGAGGAATAACCTACTGGAGTTTCAAATGAAGTGGCTCTGGACTATGCCAGGGAGCTGTGCTCCATAGCAAGTATACTGAGATATCAGCACATCCAGTCTTTCTCTCAAAAAAACTCCATGATCTTTTTAGTCGTTGCTCCAACAGGCATCAGTTAGGAAGAATATTATCACGATTTCTACTGCATTATTGGGAGAAGTCTTTCCACTAGAATTTTGTCCAGTCTGACAGAATAAGCTGCCCATGCCACAGCAGCCACACTGCCAATGCTCCACTATTGTAGGGCATGCATTTGTGGACAGACCTTGATGCTCCCTTCAGTTGCACAGAGATAAGTATTTCCAGGAAAGCCAAAAGTGGTAGAGATTTACACATTTAACTGTGGTGAGTGTGATACTCTAACCAATTCAGTGCTCTTACATCAATATAAATATATACATCAATTCAAATATAATCAAGGAACTGACAGTTACTTTCCTTGTTTGAAAGCAGTAGATTTAAAGGTACCATGAAATTACTAATTCAGGAGGTTAGACGTTACCGGTCTTCCAGTGCAAAATTCTATACATTCCCATTATTCTGGGAAACAAAGAATTTGGGAGACCAAGTGTCACTGTCAACTGTGTAGCCACAAACATGGTGACACAGATACGTGTGACCCAAAACCTGTGCATAGCTTGGAAAAGGCTAATAACACCATATCTGCCTCAGCCTCCCTGCAGCTCTTCCTATGGGAGAAGCTGCATTGCTTGGTGATTTGCAAAGAGGAGTAGTGAGGCTCTCCTTGCCCACCAAGGAAATTGTGACTTCAGATGGGTAAAGACACCTTGTTCATCATGCTAGGCTGCTAACAGGGCAGAGGAAAGACACTGAGCCTCTGTTAAAGAGGAGCCATGGGGAGTCTTGAGCAAGGCCTGGCTGAAGCTTCTCCCAGCCGGACAGACTGGGCCATCATTACCCTAAAACCCAATCCTGCCCTCATACTGCAGCCAGTACATGCTGCTCCCACTGCTGTCTTTGCTAAGGGACTCTTTGAAAGGTAGCCTGCCGCCTGATAGTGTGATAAGTCAATCAGACAGAGGTTTTCTTCTGGGGGGAAAAGAGAAAAAAAAAAGAGAAAGGAAAAAAAAAACCCAACCAAAACAAAACCAAAAAACTATTCCCTCTCAGAAAGTTTTACAGGGATCCTGTGCATTATTATTTTAATCTGACCATAGTTGGAGACATATTTTCCCCCCAGATTGCCAGTTGGCCCCAAATTCTCTGCTCTAACTGCACTCAGAAGTCTTCATCCTAATCCCAAACTATTCATCCCAACACTTCTGCTGCCATCAATATATGTAAGATGTTTTTAATGCCTTCCTTGAACTTGCCTTGTCTCCTGTCAGCCAGCCAGAAGTGGTTTTTATCAGAAATAAGATTCAAAGAGCCTGCCCTGCAGCAATCCCATCGTGCACTTCTTTGTCAGAATCCTAATGACGATTTATATATACTTAAGAGACTATCTCCAGCTGTAAAACTGAAAAGCTTCTGGGGGTCTCTACAGTTCCCTGACCTCAGACCTATTTTTATATTTTGATCTTGGGGATAGTGCCTCCCAACACTCCGAATCCTCCAGTTATCCCTGCGGTAACAAAGTGCTAGCTTAACCAGTAGTAGCAAGACTTAAAACAGGGCGCTCAGGATCAAAGTGGCTAACAAACTTGAGTATTAGTCAGCCCTAGAGATAGTCACATTAAACTGTAGCATGAATATGGCTCAGCCTCCATGCTAAAACTACACATTGTGCTCCAGAGTATGGGAATCTAAAAAGCCATTTTCTCTGAGGTGCGTAGCAAAGCCTGCTCAATTCACCATGCCAAACAGGCAGCCGCCACAGCCACCCTCCTCCCAGGCAGAGAGGAATTATGCAGTTATGTTGCTTTTAGGCTCCATGGAGCTGTTTTTAGGATTTTTTTTTACTGCCTTATTTGCTTTTCCTTTCATCTCAGACAATTACAGAAGAAATTTTGCCCTATTGATTCTGAAGAAATGAGGAAATGCGGAGAGTGCGAGTGCACTGATGAGTCTGGATTAAGAAAAAACATAGTGGGATAAGGTTCTGTCAATGAACTGACACTTCATTTTCCTTCCATTGTCTGATTACCAGAAAAGCAGTACACCAGCAACAAGGATGATCACATGAAGGCGGGAAAACACAACTGTCAGGCTTCAAGGACAAAGCCTATTCTTACATTGCCATTCCTTAAATCCAGACATTAGAGCAAAAGGAATGAGAAAAAAGCAGCTCACTCATGGATAGCTTACTGAGGATACTGCAAAAGATTATGCTAATCTTCACTTCATTGTCCTCTGCAAAATGTTTTCATACCATGCCTTTTATCTGTGGAAGGGATGCACAACCTCTCAACTCTGTGACAGTGAGCACTTTCTGTGTAGTTTCTGCGTAATTAACACCAGCACTAGACCTTTTCATTTTTGCTACTCAAGCTTATGGCCTTTTAAGGGTACCCACAGGGGACCATCCCTCACCCCTTTGCTTGTGGCCTAAGTGATAGTCCCAGCTTATCCTTAGCTACATATACCATCTGTTAATAGCAGAAGGATCAAAAACTTTTGGCTAGCCTGCATTTTTCAAAGAATGGGGGCAGGCAGCATAAACAACACATTAGACAAGAATTCTAAGAGTTTTCATTCTAAGTTGGGGCCTAAAGACTTTCAGTTTTATTTAAACTTCCATGGAATGACTGTCTAGATTATGTTCACATGTACAGTCATTTTAGGAGGTGGCTTGAATTAGATAAAAGTCAGTATTCAAGATGAAATCCATTCTAATATAGTCCCATTTTGTCAAGGAAGTGTGACATGCTGGATACCCATCTTTTTTTGTAATTCACAGACAATAAATGCTGAAGCTGCAGTTTTGTCCTAAAGCGATCATCCCATTTTTGAGAGTAAAATCAGACACTTGAGAGCATTTGAGAGTAAAATCAGATACTTGAGAGTGTAGTTGATAACAGTGATAGTGGGAATTGCATCCCAATAGTGACTCAAGAATTGCCTCTGAGCAATATAGACCCAATCTGACACAATCCTGTGCTTTTCTTACTTATCTCCAGAAACTGTGAAATGCCTAGAAAGTGAAAACAACAAATTACTGTGTACTTCAGCTCTACTTATTTTCACCAGCTTTCCTACATGCGGACTTTATCTAATGAAGCATGGTGGTTTTTTATCTCTTTCCTGGCCAGGTAGATTCTGGTCCATTTTCCCACCAGTCCTTGTCAAGCTGGTGCCCTGAGCTCGAGACACATATGCATACAAGCACATACATTCTTCCAAAGGTAGAAACCACACAAGCACATTTCACAAGAGTAGCACATGTTTTCGAGGCTCACCACCTGCTTTGCCCCCTGCCTGGGAGCAGGAGCTAGCACAGGAGCAGCCTGCTTAGCAGGCACATCTAACAGCAGGGTAATGACCTCCAGAGGCTTTGTCCTGTTCATGCAATTCCCAAACCCACTGAGGCTTCAGTAGCTCATCTTTGTCTCCTGCCACTTTTGAGTTTGTGGGAAGGCTGCCAGCCACTCAATAAATCAAACAACAGTGATATTTTTGTGGTGTTCATGGGAATACAACTGAAGCTGCCCTGGAACTGGACTATACTGTAGAGAGTGACTAGAACTCTGCATCACCTATCTGGGAGCGATCTCGGATAGATGGAGCTAAACTCCTTTACTGTCTGTCCAGAAGCATCAGATGTGTTTACATGGTAAGGATGAACTAAAAGCACAGCTTTTATTTCCATTTCCATGTGCACTGACATACTCTCCCCTCCTTGAGAAAGACGAATGTGCCTTGAGATAGTTTGGCAACATGACACATGGTAACTACCACTGTGGCTTATTATATAGTGCTGCCAATGTCTCAGATGTGCATTAAACTCATACACTGACAGAAAGTTTCAAGGAAATGTTGTTCTACATTTTTCTGCACAGGCATAATTCTTTTTTCAAACAAACAAACCAAGAAAAAAAATCAGCAACCAAAAAAAACCACCAAAACAAAGACATGAAGATTCAAAACCCTATCTGTCAGGATATCCTGCAGTGAAGGGTAGAGAAACTCTGTGTTCCTGATCTGAAGTAACACCATGGTCTTAATATGAAACCAGTTTGCACATAAAGAACTCACAAGACTTACAACTTCAGCAAGTTTTCTTCTCAAACAAGCTGACTTTCCTATCAACCATACAAAGATACAGGCTGTGAAATAATTGCTTGAAAGATAAAGCTTTTTAAAAATTACATATGGGAGTAAAAAACTAGTTAAATTCATGTCACTTCAGTGTTCCAAACTAATGAATACAGCTTTTTTCTTTTCTTTTTTTTTTTTTTTTAAATACCATCCTTTGAACAGTTAAGACCTTATATGTTCTCAAGTCTCATCAAAACCAATGCAAATTCTGTATCTATGGAGAGTACAGGCAGGTCACAAGATGTTTGTGTTCACCTTTCATCTCTGAAAACCAGAGCTGAAATCCTGCATTAGGTAGCAAATGAACATAAACGTGCTGATTGCTCTCAATCCCTGTCTACAGCCAAAAAATCAAGCTATAATTTGCCATTATAACTACTTTTAGCCTAGAGAGACTGCCAAGAAAGGATCTTTAGAAAACTGGCTTGGGTTGCCAGGATAAAACAAAGTGAAGAAGTTTCCCAGCATCCAGCCACATTTTGTGACGCTCCAGCTTAGTCCTATGGGCCTTCATTTTCATAGGCACTGCCAATAACATCTCATTTTACAAAGAAATTTAGGAAAAAGGAACTGCACTAAGAACTGTTACTATGGACTCAACTGCAGTGAGTCTTTCACTGAGAAAAGTGGGAAAACAAATACCTTTTTTTACATTTTGAAGCTGCTGTACAAGAAACAGCTCATGATTTGAAAAGTTGAACTGGAAGCTGCTTTTGCATTCTCTGTAAACACAAATCACTAAGGTTGCTACGCTTTTAAAAATAGTCATAGTGTTCTAAAGAGATAAATGCAGCAAGGATTTTTGCTGGAGAAGTCAACTAGAATTCATATAATTTGTGATTAAAATTGAACAATAGACTGTCCATACAGTGTCCAAACTGTATGGAACAATCATATAAAATTAAAGAAGTGAAGTCATTTGATAAATTTTCACTTTATTCTAAAAGGGAAATATCTCAGTGTGATATCTCAGTGCATGCAAAAAAAGCCCACCCATCAGACAGGAGCTCTTTTTCTGGTTCTTATTCACTCCTCTGATATACATGCTGTTACTGCTAGCCTGCATCTGTTTAAGTGAAAAGAATACACGTATTTCTGTCTGAGCTCTGAAGGCCACCTTTTCAGTTTATGTAAACAGAAACAATTTACAATTCCCCCTCTGTCATATTAAGTAATTTTAATAGGATTATTTATGTGCAAATATAAAAATACAACATTTCCTTGTTGCCAACATTCACAGAAGGTTTACAATGGCCACAGAAGAATAATTCCTGTAAACTGTTTGAAACTTCAAAAAAAGGCAATTTCCTTTCCTACCTTCAGCCAGGATCCTGGTACAGTGACACTCCAAACAAAACTAAATAGGCCTGTGTTTTCAGGAGGAAAGCCTTCATTAGACTGAAACCAATAAGGTCAAAACCTTTGGCTCCCTGCCTGTAACTCTGTTGTCTTTCAGAAGTTTCCAAAATTTTCCCATGATTTGGGGAAAAAAAAAAAAAAAAAAAAA
>VYZU01054525.1:881-39179 GCA_013401355.1 Ceyx cyanopectus
TATATATATATATATATTGTTCTAATAAATTTGTCTCCTTATAAGTCCCAGGTCTCACATCTAAAATAAGATAATACTTGTCTAAACTAAGACAAGTATATTTGCCCTTGAAATCCATCTAGATACTCATCTCAGAGTCACTCTGCTTCACCCTCCACAAAGTCAAGTGTGTTCAAAACTACTTTACCAAAAGGTGGCCACCTGGGAGGATGAAACTGCAAGACACTCTTCCAGCTTGGATTCTGGTATTTCATTTTAATTATACCACACTATCTTTAAGTCTTTCAGAGGAGTTTTCATAAGGCAATACATATACAAAGATGTAAATTCTAAAACAAATTAATACTTTCATTTTGCTGATTCAATTGATTATCTAATTGTGCTGTCCCAAATATAATATATATATATAAAAATATGCTTTTAGACTTCCCAACATATGCAAGATCTGTGAAACACATAGTCAGATGTGTCCTTAAAATGAAGGCTTGTATATCTTCTGCTAAGATATTAACCCCACTTTTTTTTTTTTTCTGGCAATCATGCTTATTTAAGAAATAGAAATCAAACAGTTAAAGCTGCCTCAAAATTCATCTTTGTTCTGCTGTTCATTTTGAGGATAATTTCTCATTTGCTCTTAGGAAAGACACTTTTATCACTATGCTTCACCTTTCTCCTGCATCTTACATATGGAAATATATGCATATTTCCTAGAAGAGCAGAAAAAGAATCATACATGGTCATAAGCAATTTGACAGATGATCAATGCAAATCACAGAAATGCAAAATACTAAAGTTCTTATTTTAGATTTCAAATGGAAAAAAAAAAAGTGTGCTAAAAAGCAAGGTTAAGACATTTTTTTGAGCAGATACATATTTCACTTGTAGCAAGGGCCTCACATTCTGATCCAAATTGTATGGCATGACAGATTTATTTCATGTGCACAGGGTTGAAGTAGCAGTTCAGACTCAAGAGTTCTTACACCACAGGACACTACTCCACCCAGGTAAAAACCCACTCTGGATTTTTTTTTTTTTCCTTGGGAGCAAGTTCCACTCTGAGAAGGTGCCACAAGTAAAGTGCAGGTTTGGCTTTCCTGGATCTGTCAGACACTGAAGGAAGGAGAAGGATGCACAAGAACTTCTGATTCATGAAACCAACAGTCCCAGCAGCACTTGAATAGAGTAACCACCTGTTTAAACTTGCCAGAAAAAAAAAATAAAATATTCCAACATACCTGAATTTGGCTTTCTCGTGGACCCAAACATATTCTGGATCTTTCAGGCTCAGTCTTGCAAGATCCTTCACAGATTTTGTCTGTGTTGCAGAAAAGAGCAAGGTCTGGCGTTTCTTGGGGAGATTTTCTATGATTGCATTCATTGTAGCAGCAAATCCCATGTCTAGAATTCTATCAGCTTCATCAAGAACTGGATTGAGACACATTTGAGAAAATCTGGGGTTAGATTTGTTTAAAAAAAAATAATAATAGTAATACATTAAATCATATGGTACAAAAATTCATGCCTATTTAAACTGAAGAGATAGATTTCAGTACTGTATATGATAGGATTCTCTTTAGATATTCATGTACTCCATCAAACATCTTGTTTTAAAAAGCTGCAACAGAAAGCATAGCACTTCCCATAATCTCTGCACTACAGCCCTCAGTTTCACACACTGAAGCATTAAAAAAAATTTAAAAATCAGCATTAAGTAAACAGTTCAGCAATTTGCTAATTAAAAAATAAAACTAAATTCCCTGTTCTGTTGCTAAACAAAAGCATGGAGTGTAAAACAGTGCTGTACTATTCACAACAGAGCAAAACAGACTCTGCTGTACCTAAGCTGAATTTATCACTGAAACACAAGGAGTAAACAGAGTGGCACAAATACAAAGCTTTAAGGGCCCACATTTAATGCAAGTCTTGTCTATCTGCCATGAACTGCAGTGTAGCAAGGATAATTTCACATTTTATCAGCTTCATTAGCTTCTTAATTACTTCTGAGTTCCTCCAGCTATGCTAAAGATTATGCAGAGTTCTTAGAGGAAGGCAAATCTTTCCATTACACCAAATATTTTTGTTCAAAGTCAGAAGCATGAAAAGAAGCAACATCAACAATATTAACATGACAATGAAAGGAACAGCAATGTGTCTTCACATTCAAATAAAAATGTTTTCTAAAATTGGGCCAAAATACAAACACTGCAATGGATATTTCATATATTTAATTATCATAGCAGGAAAAACCACAAGAGCCACACTCAGAAGGGAGAAGTCAGTGTTAGCCAAGACAGATCTAAGGGATTGTATGGGAGACTACATTTTATTTTGAGTCCCTTACTTAAATCTCCTGCTTGTTCTTGTCATCCTAAGGATGCTCAGCAATCACTTTGAGAGGAACTAGACAGAAAAAAATGCAGGTTTTGTGCTTCCTATTTTAAATTCATACATGTGAACTTAAAATGACATTTCATCTACATATCATGACTAGGACAAACATTTTATCCAAGTGCTTTACACAATTATGAATAGCTACAGAATATGAGTACTAAAAAAAAACACCTTACTCAGCATTTTCAGATCAGATGCATAGAAATAAGAAGTTTCATCCATGTGCTGTAGAAGTCGTCCTGGAGTGCAAATCAGCATGTTTATGTTGTGGATTCTTTCAGACTCTTCTTTCAGATCCTGAAAAGGGATTAAATGAGCTTAGCTCTAGCTGGTCACACTAGAAGCCCAGTGCCAGAGATGGTCAAGCCACCTTGGTAGCTTTTAGAAAAAAATAAAGAGTCCAGGACCAGCTTTTTCTCTATCTGTGGAGATATTATTGCTTCAGCATGCTCACACTTGTGGCTTGACCAAAAAAGTATTTCAGAATAATCTAAATTAAGATAGTCCTGGAAGGTTTGGCAGGAGGGTCCATCCAGTCACATAACCCATGAAGACTGTAAATATGCAACAGCTTCTCAAGCCAGTACACAGAAAATGGGTGGATCATTAATAGGTTCCATTAACTCCTTTCTTTCCTCACTTTTTCCTTCCTAGACAAGTATTTAATATAGCACTTATTTATGCTTCCTTACAGCAAACTGCAGGAGAACACACCTTTCCTCCAATAACAAGACCAGCAGAGAACTCATGATTCCTTCCCACTTTACGCAGCACCTTGAAGGTTTGAAACGCCAGCTCCCGGGTAGGTGATATTATCAGAACTCCCAGCCCATCAGCTGAAGTCCACTGATGGCAATACAAGAGTTCCAAAGCCTGAGGAAAAAAAAATAAGAGTTAAAAAAATTATAATACTACTTAAAATACAAAAACCACCATGTATTTTCATCATAAAAGTCTCAGAAGGAAAATACGTAAAATTGGTAACAAAAAAAGTGTCATAAAATAAAACCACACTAATTAAAATGACCTGAAGACACATCAGTATGTTTCACACAGTTTAATTATCATTGTAATTATCACTACTGTTCCAACAGTTATGACAGAGTAAGCTCCAAAGAAATGTATGCTCAAAATGATCAGAATCAAAACAGGGTTGTTTTGGTTTTTTCCCCTTTATCTAATAACATTATAGGGTTTGTATCCTCTTATATATGCACTTCAAGTAAATGTTTCCATTTCAGCTTGAAGAAATGAAACTGAGATCATAATGTTTTGAGTAAAACATGCTAGGAATTTTCTAGCTATTTTCCAGCTTGCACCTAGAAGTGATTTCTAATGAGATGAAAAAGACTAGGAAATAGATGTCCACAATCACTAAGCTTAAGTTTGCTATATAAGGTCCAAATCTTAAAACTTTAAAGGGATGAAAAACCACTCAAAAAAAAAAAAAAAGTCTAAGCAGCTGAAGAAATGTCACTTCTCTAAATGTCAGAATATTTATAAAGCCAAAAATAAACTTCTCTCAGAGCCTCAAGTGGATTTATTAGTGTCCTGGCTTTCTTGGAACATCTAGATCCACTGCATTATAACTTTCCTCCCAGAATCTTTTAACCTAAACTGTTTCACATCCAATACTCCCCAGATAACTTGAATTAAGTGCAAATGAAAAGATGTAAATGACTTACTGGGACAATAAAAGCCAAGGTTTTGCCTGATCCAGTCTTTGCAGCTCCAAGTATATCCTTGCCTTGTAAAGCCAAGCCTATGGTTTGCCTCTGGATCTCTGTTACCATTCGATACTGAGCTTCCTGCAGTCCTGGTATTGGCAGTAGGGGAAGAGGAGCATGGGAGGGGAACAAAAAACAAAACCTTTCTTTTTCTCTTAGCCAGAGATGTATTTGGTTAGAAAACACACTCCTCAGTACTTCTCCAAAACTGAGTTGAAAGCAATAAAAATTGGTCAGATGCAGATAAACAATAAACTATTTTTACAACTATTTTAAGAAAACTTTTGTACCCACCTTTTAGAGTTTTCTTTGACAATGGAAAATCTGAAAATCGTTGAATTTCACTTGGATTTATCTGAAACAAAATGTTTTATTGGTGTTTACAATCTGAGCATAACAGGGAAACTAAATAACATACTTCATATTGCTATTAACATCAATATGTAATAGCTCAGTATGATGTGATCCAAGTTAGCAGGTCAGAAATCTACACTAGTTTGACCTAAACCAAATTGCTCTTCTACCATAAACTGCTCATTAAGTACTAAGCTATTCTTTAACCATGCAGGCTAACAGCACAATTTAATGATTGGATCATGATGAAATCATCATTTATTCTCTAGATCCTGAGGTCTCTGCTAGTAAGTATGATTTCTAGGTATGATCTGCTGGAAGTACCAACCCTTCTCCAGGCTCTGTCTATTACAGAAAACTTTATTTAATTTATTTCTGTAGTTTATACTTGCTTAAAGTACCTAGATGAAAACACTACACTTTTTTTCTTCCAGCCTTGCTCTCTCTAGTAAAAACAACAACAAAATGTTAATGCATTCATTTGCTCTCTAGATAAAAGGTAGTAACACCCACATTAAACACTGTTTTGTCATATTACAAGACAAAGCTCTTGCAAGGTAGTTTTCAAACTCTCACCATGTGCAGAGTAATTAAAATCACAGAGTGTTAGGGGTTGGAAGGGACCTAGAAGATGATCTAGTCCAACCCTCCTGCCAGAGCAGGGGCACCTAGACCAAGGCACCCAGGAACAGATCCAGGTGGGTCTTGAGTGTCTCCAGAGCAGGAGACTCCACAACCTCCCTGGGCAGCCCCTTCCAGGCTCTGGCACCCTCACTGGGAAAAAGTTTGTCCTGGTGTTTCCCCTCAACCTCTTGTGCTTCAACTGACTCCCATTGCCTCTTGTCCTGTCACTGGATGACACTGAGCAGAGTCTGGCTCCATCCTCCCTACACTCACCCTGAACATATTTATAAACATTAATGAGCTCCCCCCTCAGTCTCCTCTTCCCCAGGCTAAAGAGCCCCAGCTCTCTCAGCCGGGAGATCTCCACTCCCTTCAGCATCTTGGTGCCCTGCGCTGGACTCTCTCCAGTAAATCTCTGTCTTTTCTGAACTGGGGTGCCCAGCACTGGACACAGTACTCGAGGTAGGGTCTCACCAGTGCAGAGTAGAGAGGGAGGAGAACCTCCCTTGCCCTGCTGGCCACACTTCTCCTAATGCCCCCAGGATGTCATTGGCCTTCTAGGCCGCAAGTGAGCATTGTTAGCTCATGGTCATCCCCCTGTCCACCAGGACCCCCAGGTCTCTTTCTCCAGAGCTGCTCTCCAAAAGCTCAGCCCCCAGCCTGTGCTGATCCATGGGGTTGTTCCTCCCCAGATGCAGCACTTGACACTTGCTCTTGTCAATTTCATTCAACTTCAACCTGCCGAGCCTGTCCAGGTGTCTCTGGCTGGCAGCACAGCCTGCTGCTGTGTCAGCCACTCCTCCCAGTTTGGTGCCCTCAGCAAACTTGCTGAGGGTCACTCTACCCCCTCATCCAGGTCATTGATGAAAATATTGACTCAGGGATTTACAAAACAGCGTCACTTACCTACCGGCACCGACAATAACCAGAACCCGGGACACCTCCTCCCCGGCTTTACCCCTACCCACAGCACACCAGGACAGATGCTGCTTTCCCCTCGCTCAGCGACCCGACCCGGCAGCATCACCCCCCGCACACACCGTACCTCGGGATAACGCTGCACTAGGAGCTCGATGCCCTCCCGCTCCACCTGCCACTCGGGCTTCTTCCTCTGCTTGCGCTGCAACCTCAGCTTCTTGGTCCGCTGGGTGTATTTCTTCTTCCAGCGCTCGAAGCTCAGCACCGGGTCCATCGGCGCCTGCCCGCCGTGCCCATCCCTGCCGGTCCGCCCCATGCTGCCTTCGCTGGTCCGCATGGGGATTTTATGGCCGCCGGGGCGGGACTGGGCGCAGGCTGAGCGCGTCAGCAGGACGCGCCGCCGGGGGAGGGCCCGGAGCTCTCGGCTCGGCTCGGCCCGGTTCGGCCCGCCTCGGCCCGGCCCGCCTCGGCCCAGCCCGACCCGGATGCCAGGGCCGCGGGGCAGCGCTCTGAGGCTTCCCCAGCCTGAGGGAAGGTTGGAAGGTTTCACAATAGTTGACGAAAAAAAATCACATTTCGCCTAACAGAAAAGGAGTTTTACGTTACAAAAACGAGGTCTTGGTGCAGCCCGCAAAATGTGCTCAGAGATGTTAAAAAACACACACAAAGAAATAAATGACGCTTTAATAGATAATTAATATGTGCTTCGAACTGCTGCAGATTCTGTTCTCTGAAATAGAACAGCATGAGGGCTCAGGAGAAAGGATTCTGTGGGAAGCCCATTGACACTTTGCTAACTCATTAAAAACTTGACAAATTTGAAAAAAAAA
Source organism: Ceyx cyanopectus (assembly GCA_013401355.1). NCBI lineage: Eukaryota > Metazoa > Chordata > Aves > Coraciiformes > Alcedinidae > Ceyx > Ceyx cyanopectus. Next base: position 7,726 of record VYZU01054525.1, read on the forward strand.
AAATGGAAAAGCAATTGAAAGAGATGGCGGGGGGGGAGAGGGTGTTGGTGTTCTCAGATGCTGTGTTTCAGCTCTGTTTGTACATGTTTCAGCTCTGTTTTACACATTTCAGGTCTGTTTTACACGTTTCAGGTCTGTTTCATACATAAGATTAAGTTCTATTTCATACATGTTTTGACCCTTCCTGGGGCTCTGAACAACATACTCTAGCTGAAGATGTCCCTACTCACAACAGTGACCTCATGAACCTGCAAATAAATTTGTATTATTCTATCTTTAAGTGCACTGATTCTTAAACCCACTTTACAGGGAAGTTCTGCATCGCTCTGCAGTCATTCAATGAGTCAGTTCTAGCACTTGATGGGCACACAAAATTAAGAACAAAAGCAGGCAGCAGAGGTATTGTGCAACATCAGGAAAAAAAAATTACAAATATATTTATATGATGTCATATGAAGGAAGTAAACACTTTGAAGAGGGGAACAGTGAAAGACTCCCAAAATAATTACTGTCTCTGATTAGATTTTTGTTTGTTTTATAAAGGAACTGGATGGAGGTTAAAACAAATACAGCATCAAAACATTTTCTTTTAAGCCAAGAAAAGTGTTTTTCACTGAAATTATTAGCGTGACAAATCTTGTGAGAAATATATGATGAGTTTTGCTGCAACTTGTTTTCCCTCAGAGGACTGACAAACACACCCAAGCTCTGCAGGCTCTGTCACTTCACTGCTTTGCCCTGTAGCACTTTTGTACTCTTTTGGTGTTTTTGGAGCCAAGAGCACGATGATGTTTGGGAATATCTAAGCCACTAGGGGCCGTCACAGACCTGGAGAAATAAAAATGGATAATAAAATGTGATCGTAATAAATACGTACTAAAAAGAACTAAAAAAAAAAAAAGAAAATAAGCAAGACTGCTTGTCTTTCCTTCCTTCNAAAAAAAAAAAACAAAAAAAGTACGAACTAACAACAATCAAAAATAACTTCCTACCATCCTCAATACCTTCCTTCCTTCCTTCCTTCCTTCCTTCCTTCCTTCCTTCCTTCCTTCCTTTTCTCTTTTGTACTCCTTCCTTTTCTCTTTTGTGCTGGCCAGGATCTGTACCCAGTCCCATGGCACAGGCTGTTTATTCCAGTTCAGAGAACTCCATAAATACGTGTTGAATTTTGAACATGTTTGGCAGTTCTTTCGCAAACTGGGCTGATTTCCTGACTCAGATACACAGTTGACAAATCAAATTAGGAAATTATTCAACCTTTCAGATGATCACACATTTTGGAAGAAGGCCATTTCCAAAACAGAAAGGAATACACCATGCTATTAGTGTGCCTTAATATAAAAATAATATGCTTAAATGTCATCCTTTGATTAGAAAAGAACTCTATGTGAAAAAATGGACATGCATTTAGCACAGTTCTTGGGCTCTTTGTATTTCAGAGTCATTTCAGGAGATCGTTTATCATAAAATAAATAAAAATATTTATTTTACAGATAAATATTTTGTCTGGGACAGTATTTTGTCAGATGTATAAAACATGGCACTGCACCTTTATGCAGCAGGCATTTATGGCTGATTACCCTTGTTTTTATATGTTTGATTGTTCCTGCATTTGGAGAAAAAGTACTTGTTTATTATTTTGATTCTGTAGTTTATTCACTAGGTGTATTGCTTAATTCTGTGGTTCACAGAGAAGACAGTACCTGTTTTCCTATCCCCCAGGATAAAAAAGCCCAGGATACACAAGATATTTCAATTTAGGAAAAAGGAGAAAACTTTTGAGTTATCTTCTCACATTTATTTTCCACAAGGTGGAATGTTTTTAAACAATGCAGCATGAATGAGCTTTGATCTGTTGTCTTTATCATTTCAACGTGTGAGAAACGTTCACAATATGTTCATTTTGAAGTATCTCTAAAACAAGAGAGGAACAAAACCCAGAAGAATTTGAGCCTTTTGTTTTGCCACTGTAATGCAGCCTTTAAAAGTCACAAAAGTACTTTACAGGATGGATAGTCTCCAAATGGTAGAAGATTCCTACCACCAGTTATTGCTCCAATTAGAGCAATAAAGCTGCACTGTAATTTGTAAAATGACTGTAGTTTTTTGTGTCATTTGCCATTTATAATATCTATAGCATGGCTGCATACTAGGATAAATTGTTATACAGAAGTACTACAATTAAAGTCCATTTCAACCCAAACAATTCTAATTCTATGAATGTATGTAATTAGCCTTGTCCAAAGACTTCTATATTTACTTATGACAGAGAAACAAACTCTTCCCACAGATACACATAAACATTACCAAATAAAACCTCGCCAGCAATTTGACTTAAAGAAAATTCTTTGAATAAAAGCATTAAAAAACATCTAGAAACCCAGCATTAAAGTAAAATCATATGCAGTTGCACTGGAAATACAGGGTTTATCCCTCTGTCAGGAAAGAAACTTAGGAATAAGTGGGTAAAAACTAACAGCAATATTCAGGGGGAACAAAGAGCAGAGAGAAGATAAGGAAAATCTTCAATGGCTTCATTGCCTTGTACTTTGAACAACAGTTTATCACCCCATGAACATAATGGACTAGTATTATTAACAATGCTTCTAATTTATACACACTTTTCAGTGGATAAAGATCTTATTTCATAAAGTTACTAACAAATTATTGATATTAAGTGTATGGTTAAGTGGATCCCCATTTAACAAAGTTACTCATCCAGTTTGCAAATAATTCAATATATATAAACTGCTTTTACCTGTAACACAAGCAGTTACACAGTGTTCAGGGCTATTTTGTTGGATTGTTTTCACTGGAAGAAATCTCTGTTCTCCCTCTGCATATCCTGGTTGTGCAAATCATCTATCCAAAATCCTGTTTCCTAACTGTAGTAACAACACAAAACAGCAGGAGGGTAATTTCACATTCAGAAGCCTAGCTCTATTTTCAGATAGGTGTGAGTTTAGATTTATGAATAGAAAATTACAAGTACCAGATTTTACTATTTGTTTTTTCCCTGTAGTGTAATACAGGCCTGAACACAGATTTTTTATTAAATGAGAATCACATAATTTAGTGATATTAGAAAAAAAAATTACATTAAGTAATGTGAATTAAAAATCCAGTATAAGATTTGAAGAAGGCTGTAAACCAGTGACTTAGTCACTCCTTTCTAAACTCCTGATTGCTTTTACACACTCACACAGTCTGATTTTCATGCAACCAAAACAATAATCAATCTTTCCTCCTCCCCATTCTAGGAGTCACTGTGGTTTGATCATCCACAAGAGCAGAGCTGAAGCCTCCAACAACCAGGTCATTAACACTCACAAATCAATGACGTAGTCAAAAATATTCTCCTGCTTCCAAGTTACTTCAAATATGTTGCTGGCTCAACTATGTAGTAGTAAACTTTGTCAGATTAGGAACTGTCACAACTGTCTCACCATAATTTTCACCATTTTCTCCTTCCTCCTACTTATGGATACTGTGATTGTTTGGTCTGGATATTGGAGGTTCCAATTGAACATTTTGCTTTCTCTTCAGACTCTAAGATAATTCAGAATTTTCCTATCTTACTCAATTTCTCTATGCATTTTACTTCCTCAGAGCCTGCTTTGTTCCACCCCCAGTCATTTCTTTTGCTTCCACCATCTTGTGCACCAGCAAGCCCATGCTGGAGTGGTTTCCTGGAGAAAGAAGGTCACTCAGGTCCTTTCCTGCTTTCCTCTTTTCTGTTTTTTCTGGGCACCCAGCCAGGAGCTGGGCATTTTGCCATCACACATGATGCTCTCCCACCCCACCCTGGACCTCATGTCTTCCTGCCTACCTCACCTCTGGAGCTGTGCCCAGGGTTCCACCCCTCACTACACCCCTGCAAGTGGAGCCACTCCTGCTCCTCACCCAAACACCTCTGCAGCAGCCCCACCTATGCAGCCAGGTCCCAGGCTGGGAACCTCCCACCATCAACCCTGTGCTTCTCCAGCAGCTTGTAATTTATTCTGCTTGAGAAAACGAGAAAACATGGGTCGTAATGGTGTGGTCTTCTAGGTAAGCATCTACCAAAGGTCTATGCCATGGCAAGCTGCTAACAACATAATGATTTTTAAGATCATACAAAAAGCAGCTACCATCACCAGAGGCTGCCCACAGAGGAGAGAAGTCAAGGTTGATAGGCAGCTCATCACTTCATCCAGATCAATTATTTGTCCAGCTGGGAGCTGTGCTGCTGTTTCCAGTGCTCCTGGCAGTTGCTGAGTAATAGTGTGTCACCAAGGTAATACAACGTATTGCTTTTCAATGTGCTAAAACATTCAGGTAGTCAATCCTTGCCAGATTAGTCAGTCCTACCAGTGCCCTTTTTTATTTCCTGGGGCAGCAACTGATCTCAAAAGCAGGCTGTCAGGTTTACAGTTTATTAAGTTTATTAATAATGACTGTTGCCATGCTGATCACATGGCAACATTTCCACCACTAAATCCAAGAGTAGACAAACATGATTGTTTACTGAACGTACACATCTCACTTCAATCCCCTTGCCTTTAAAGTATGGACATTACTAAGGCTTTGATGTCTTGGTTATGTATTTTTAATTTGCTCTTAATAAAGAGGCTTTTATATAGTTCGTGTGAGCTGGGAAATAAAGCAAGAAACTAAAACGAAGTTATTTTGACAGCTCCTGTACCATCAAAATTCTTTTACTAGCTTCTTTTTTGCTAGTAATTAAGAAAGTTAAACTCATCCTCTCTTTATAGTTCTAGAAAACTTGTGTATAATTCTTTCATGAGGTGAAATAGACCTGTATAAGACAAATTTTATGGGTGGTATTGCAAGAAAATGAAATCATATATAAATTCTTCACCATGCCACGATACCAAAGTTACCAGAAAATGCTGTANAGTATGAAATGCAACGTCTGCAAGGTTCATTAACAAAGTGATAATCTGCAGGAAAACTACTAAAGTAGTTGATTCAGTTGTGACAGGAAAGACTTCTTAATTCTGCATCCCTTCAGGACTCAGTTTTAAGTTCCCCTCCACGAAATTTTCTTAAATACAGGTCAGCACAATTAGAAAACTCAAGCACAGAATTACCCAGGGGGAAAGCATCAAAGGTACTTTAGTTACCCTCCTAGCATTGCATGCTCTCATTTTCAGTGCTCCCCACTAAAGAGCTCTGCTAAACACACACTTCTCCCTTACATGCTTACACAGACAGACTATTCACAAGCAGCTGGATATGGTGCCACAATCAAAAGCAGCCAGGAATTTGGATGAATGAAAGCTAAGAATGCCACAGCAGAGCTAGTCTGCAAGAGAACAGCTTGTTTAGCTAAAATCTCATGCCATAAGAATGGGGTAGGGAGCATAAAAGTAAAAATAATTTGATTTTGCATCGTTGTTGTTTCTAAACACTCAAAGCTGCTTGTTAAATCTAGTTAAATTCTCTTATTTTACTGCTGGGTGCACTGGAGAGTCCTTTGCCTTCAGCCACATCCACACTGATCCAGTTTTTAACATTTAATCCCCTTGTTAATAATACCCAGAGCTGCTACTTCAGTTTTTAGTGTTGAAAAGAATCCTTTCAAAGCTGACTCTTTTGCCTTTGCACCAGTATTGTCAAACAAGGGTTGTCTGGGGAACCTGCAATGCACAGTTGTCAGAGCAGAGCCAAGGAAAGAACTTTCTCACACTGCTCATGTTCTGGCTTTGGAATCTCAAATCCATATTACTCTGAATCAAATTTTCAGATAGAAATAGAATTTGAATTAGAAAATAGAAGTTTAGAGTTGTAGTCTCTCTCAGATGTTAATTTTTTCCACCTTCTTCTCCTTCAAGACCTCACAATTTTGCACATGCAAATCATTGACTGTGAAGTCACATATGCAGCATGAATTCAACAAGGAGAAAAGACAAATAATTTGACTCCATCTCTCCCATTAGTACCAGCAGTACAGTATATTTTTANATTTGTATTTGTATTATTTATATATCATAATATAGATACTATTTTATATATATAATAGTATATATATATACTGTAGTATATAGTAAATAGTATACTATACAGTATAAATACTATATGCTTATTATTTTCTGGGGTTCAGCACTGAGTTCTGCAGAACTGACCGTGCAAAGCAAGTTTCAGTCATCACTTCAACTGAGCAGTAACATCCTGCTAGACTTTGTTTAATATATTACACATATTAATTAAAGGGCTAATCATCCGTGGAAAGAAATAACATCTGTACTTTAGTGTTACTTGAATTATTAAAGACATTTATCACTAGATTTATCTATACTGCTCACACATTTAATTTAAAAGATGGAAGAAAAAAAAAACTAATTTACAAAAGTCCTCTTCAAAGTATAACCTGCATTTATAGAATATCTTTTCTCATTAAGCATTGGCTATCTATTTCTCATTGAATTTAGTTAAATATCCTTGATGAGAGAGTAAACAAAAATAATTGACAAGCCTCATTAAATTTCTCTTAAACCATACAGCTATTGACTCCAGTGGGAGTTGAATCAAACCCTAAATTAAGAGCTGAGTTGCTCAAGATGAAAACAACTTGTTTTAAAGCCTGGGGACAGTTTGTTCATTTTTTCATACTGTATTGGTATTCTTTTATTAAGTGTACAAACAGGTGGGATCGGATTCCTCTCACCTAACTTTAGACATATACAGTGTACAATTTGGAGCCAGTCATGCCAGACTCCCTTTATATTCAGTGGAGAGAAAGAACCTCTTTTAAGGCATGATTCATCTGACCTATTTTAGATGTCTACTTTAGAATGAGACAATTTGTGTGCTATAAGCACTTGGTTTTCTCCATTGAAAATAAAAGTAATTAGGCAAACTCATTTAAAGGCAGCTGTCTACACTACTGGTGTTTACATGGAGTCAAATAATCCTTTCTCTGGCAGCTGTAGATACTCAGACTCATCAATGTCTGTAAAAAAAAAGGATTAGCTTGTGTGCTGAAGCACAAATGTGTCTTTTCACCACATCTTCCAGGTGGAACTTGCTTGCTATACACAAAAGAAGGATAAAATAATGTTTTAGTCAATAATAATTATGTTTGTTATGCCCTGTGCAGAAAGATGACCAACATCTAGTAGCCACTGATATTTAAAAGAACAATGTGAATGGGTTATTATTTCAGCTTCCACTGTTAGGTGTATTCAGGAAAAGCAAACAGAGGAAGGATCTTCTTATCCTAGTGATCCTTTGCAATAAAAGCACTCTAAAATCATTGCAGAACTGCCTGCTACATGGTGAAGTTCTAGGAAGTCAGCTTTTTAGCTGGAATGGAAATAATTTTCACTCCACCATTTATATTAATTTCCCCTGGTATTAGAACAGAGGCATTTTGATTTTGCTCTATAATAGTTGCTGTAACTTGTCCTCCAAAACACAGCTTATAAATAAAACCAGAATGTTATCTGAAGCATTAATAACTCTAATTTTTGCAGGATTTAAACAATGCATTATGTGCTTTTATCTCAAACTAAAGATACTGTTCCATTTTCCAGATATGCAGCTTTATATTAGATTATGAGTTTTTTTATTATGTGTCTTTTATTTTATCTTCCTGAATTAAATTAAAAGTGAAGTAATAATTTTTTTGTGGGATTTACTACCTTTCTTCTTCACCCAGAAATGGAAATTATAATTAGAATAGAATAGAATTAGAAGCACAGAGCTCTGGGATATACAGAGGTGACCTTCCTCCAACTGTAATAAGTAACCAGTCCTCTTACTTTCTGTTTCCTAACTTGTAACCTGCTATTTACCCAAAAAAAGGACCTTTTGTTTTATTATAATCTGAGTTTCCTTGGAAACTGTTGATGATGTTACTGTCAAAAGTCTTCAAAAGCAGATTGGAACAACTTGTCTTTGTCCAAAGATTACCTGACACTCTTCAACAGAATTTTTGGAAGCCACACTGACTCTTCCAAAGTGAATTGTATGAACTCAGGTAGCCCCTCATTCTGTCATTAATTACAGGTTCCACACATTTTTGGAGAGGTCTGATGCATGATCCCATGGTTCCCTTAATTCTCTCTGAAAACTGTTTTACAGCTGCTGTTTATTTTCTGCACTTGAGTCCTCAGGTATCAAGGACTACAGGGAGCAGTTCCAGACTACAGAAACTCTTGGTAGAACCACTGAATGAAAAAACTTCTAGTGTTGGTGATCAGTTAATTTTCATGTTGCAAATTTGCCCCATAATCTCTTTTAAAGTCAGTTTACTTTCAGCTAGATCCCTTTCTGGAAAAGTACTTTGGCATGTGGGGTTTTTTTCTAGTTTCTTCCACAGTGAATTTCTTCTCTGCAAAGGTCTTCAGCTCTCAATAGTGGTTTTTTTTTAATGATCATGGATGAGCCCTACAGATTCTGATTGCCTTCTTGGTATATCTGAAGAAGCATTTACTGCTGGTTGAGTCCTTTAGCAAGCTGTGCCTCCCAGGTCTTTTCTTTTTTATCTGTTTAATTATATTTTTTATAAATGATCAGCTGGGATTTATTATTTTTTTCCTCCTTTCTTCATTTGGATATAATGTCAGCATATGAAGGTTGCTTCTTGCTTCTAATAACAGATCTGCCCTGTTGTTTAGTCATGCTTGGTTCTTTATATTCATATTTATATTTATATTCAAGCCTGCCTTAATAGGTTGTGTGCACTGGCATATAACCTTAATATATTAAATGCATAATTCTGCCATGTCCTAGGTGTTGGCCTCTGGTGGTTATGTTTATGCACATATTAGATAAGAAGGAAGAACAGGTTACATCATTTCTGCCAAGAGAGCTGATGTTATATTCAGTGCTGGCTAATCTATGGCTCTGGCAGTCAAGACAACAATAAAGCAGAAATCCTGCAATATTTCAACAAAACATGTTCCCCCTCCCATGCTCTTATAATCCAGAGATGTACTGGTAACCACCTCTTTCAGGATCCTCTCCAGGTCACAGCTCTCTACAGCAACTCCCTAAAATCCCAACCATCTTGCCCTTTGAGGGATCCTGCTCACACTCTCCTCTCCAGTCCAGAGAAAGTGTGGTCCCAATGAGTATTCAAAATGAAATTAGTGATTAACTGAACCCTAAAAGTAAGGGAGGAAGAAGTACAGCCAGCCAGCATGAAAAAAAAGCAAAACAAAGTGGTGTAATGGAGTCATTGTCCAAAGCAGCAATGAAAACAGCAAGGGTAGCATCATGAAGTGCAAGGGTCATACTGCAGCCACTGTTTCAGACAGCTCCATCATGATCACTTTTTCCTAATATAAATAATAAATATAAATGAATATAAATCATATAAATTTAATATTAATATATATAAATAAAATACTACAAATTTATAAATATAAATAGTGCTAATATGCTTTTGGGATATCACTTCTAGCAATTCTGCTGGGGAAAAAACAGGTCATATTTTTCTATGACACTCTTTTTGCCATTCAACAAGTCTATTTCAGTAGAAAAAAACCCTGTACTGGAAAAAAAATAATGAGGTATTTATATAGACAATGCATGTGGTGGGAAGGCATTAGGATGAGAGGCTGCAGCAGCAGCAGTACTGGTAAAATGACCATGTGTGCCATGTTGGTAGGGCAGAGTCTAACAGTGGGGGAAGGGAGCATCCCACACTCAAGGGGTTGGGAGGAAAAGAAAATCAGGTTAATGAGAGACTGGTGGAGAGGAAGCCCTTGAGGAAACTGTGAAAAGGAGCAATCTGCAGGCACACAGGCTGCAAGATGTGACTTGTGAATGTGGTGCACCTTGAAGATTGGTTTTCCCTGTGGGAGCAGGTCTGCTGCCTGTGGCAGTTTCAGGGTGGACAACACTGGCTCTGCTCTCTGCAACCTGCTCAGCCTGGTCCTGGCTGCCTCCTCGCCTCACAGGAGGCTGCCTAGCACACAAACAGCTCTAATAGCATGAGCAACAGCTTCACAGCTAAAATGCTGCAAATCAAAAGTCTCTTTTGAAGTACGAGCTGAGGGCCCAGTGAGAGATAGGAACCATGCACTGCAGGCCGCTGTGTCCCCTGACACTCAGCTGGACCTCTAGGTGTTCACTTAATACATGAAAATCAATAATAACTATTAAACTGAGATAGAAATGGTGGGCTGGTTAGAGGGAGAGGCACTGCTTTTGTTCTTTTGAGTAGACTTGGTCAAGGTGCCCCTGCTCTGGCAGGGGGGTTGGACTAGATGATCTTCTAGGTCCCTTCCAGCCCCTAATATCTGTGAATCTGTGAATCAACTATTTTTAACCTGGGTTAGCATTGTATTTCTTTCAAACACAATAAGCAGATTTACTATTTTAAATGAGAGATGTTTCATATTTATTTTTTTTGCCTTGCCACGAAGCTTTTTTTTTAGTTAACACGGGAAGTTAATTAAACTAGCCTTCACTAATCTGTGTGACAATTTACACGTTAATTAGTTCAACAGGAATAGATAAGACCTTACAGTTCTTCCAAGCCTCAGGGTTGCTATGAGCCCCAAGGCCAATTGCTACAAGAATCAACCAACCCTTCTGCACATTCCCCTCAGTTGCTGAGCTACAGATCAACTTTTAGAAACAGCCCCTCTGGCTTTCTGGAGTCCTACACTTTTAAATCCTCCACTGAGAGTGACGTTACCACCACTCATTAGCACAATCATATTTGTGAAACACAGGTTTTGAAGAATTTGCCTTATAATTAAGGTGTGTGTGTCAGCATCCTCTTCGGTGGCACTGGCAATTAACATTGCTAATAGACATCTCTTGTCTGAAGCCTCCTATATGTTATTTTGGCCCTGTGTTTCAGGTCACTAAACAGAAGAAATGCTACTTATTTACAAGAAAACACTTCTGTGTCTTCCTGGTAGCTAAAAAAATAGGAAAAAAAATGGATTGTGTATCCTGTCTTAGGTTTAGGCAACAGAAATGGAAATACATAAGGTGCTAGAGACTCTAAATATTGCAATACAAGCAGTTTCCTTGACGTCATGATCCATACATGACAAAGACATAAACTTCAAAGTTGCATGGAATAATAAAGATACTAAATATATATATATATATTAATAAGTTACCAAATTTACAAGGGTATGTCAGAACTTCCATTGCAAACTCATAAGAACACACATATCCTTCCTATGTATTCTGCATGCATGCATTTAATTTTTATCACAGAATTATAGAATGTTTTGGGTTGGAAGGAACCTCTAAAGGTCACCTTGTCCAATCCCTCTGAAGTGAGAAGGATATATTCAGCTATATCAGAGCCCCATCCAGACTAGTGATGCCAGAAGCTACACCAAAACAAGGAGCATCCTTCAACCTGTTATTCCTGCTGTGCTCTGAGGTCCTTATTTCCACTTACACCACACAACTTCCTAGTGGGGAAGCATTCTTCCACAGCCCCACACCAGCCTGCTGCAGGGTGGGAAGGCAGCTGCATGCAGCTCAGCCCCACTCCCACTGCAAACCACTGGGAAGACATTTCCACAATAAAAAAAAATGTGTTTAATTTTCTTTCTTCATACAGCTATGCAGTTTGGTCCTGAATAAAGTCCTTCTATGATGGGAAAATATTCAAATGACATTTTACTAACTATTCAACCAGTCCAGCATCCTAGATAGACACATACTTTGGAAAGACACACTTGTTTGTGCTGCTCCCACCAGCACCTGCACAGGAGTGAGTTGCATTAGAGGGAAATCAGGATTAAATAATTTTTATGATGTCTTTACAGCACCCAGGTCAAGAACTTCTGTTCTCTGCTATTTCTTTGCCAGGAAGGCCAATGGTATCCTGGGGTACATCCTTAACATCCTTCCTTCCTTAACACGAGGAACAACTTCTTTACAATGAGGGTCACAGAGCCCTGGAACTGGCTCCCCAGGGTGGTTCTGGAGTCTCCTTCTCTGGAGACTTTCAAGATTCACCTGGATGCATTCCTGTGTTATATTTAGATTATACTTAAATTATGATCCTGCCTGGCAGGAGGGTTGAACTCAATGATCTCCAATGTCCCTTCCAANTTCTTTTTTTCTCTTTTTTTCTTTCTTTCTTTCTTTCTTTCTTTCTTTCTTTCTTTCTTTCTTTCTTTCTTTCTTTCTTTTTCTTTCTTTCATTAATGTCTTTTCCATGTGTAGCATTATGACTCAAAAAAAAAAAAGGAGGAATATTTTGCTGATTGCTTAGGACTCCGTAAACAAAAAACCTCTTCTCCCAAGTTCAAAATGCCAGGACGAGGGGCAATGTCTTCAAGTTGCACCAAGGGAGATTTAGGTTGGATATCAGGAGGAATTTCTTTCCAGAGAGGGTGGTTAGGCATTGGAATGGGCTGCCCAGGGAGGTGCTGGAGTCCCTCATCCCTGGAGGTGTTCAGAACCGTGTGGCTGTGGTGCTGGGGGACATGGTTTAGGGACCCTGGCAGTGCAGGGTTGGACTTGATGCTCTTAAAGGTCTCTTCCAACCAAAGCTGCCAAAATAAAGCGGTCCCCAGCAAACATCTAGATCAAGTGGTGACCCTCCCGGGGCCGGGCATCTGACCCCTGGCAGGGCTAAGGGGGCTGCTCCGGCTCCTCTCCGGCTTCTCTCCACCCCCGGCAGCGGCACTGCGTCCCCATCTGCCCGGCCCTGCCCCGCCCCTGCGTGCCGAGCCCGGCTGGCTCCGGAGGGTGTTGCCCGACGTGCGTACGGGGCAGCCGCGGCTCTGGGAAGCGCGTCTCGGCTGCGGGGACCGGCGTGTGCGGTGCTGCCCTCGGCTCGGCCATGCCCGTGTGGCCGCAGCCTGCGAGGGGCTCAGCGCTGCCCTCCCGCCTCCTCCCTCCCGCCCGCACATAAGCCAAGCCATGACCGCAGCGCCTCGGGGGCCAGATCTCAGTTTTTTAACCGAGGAGGAAGCCAGGGCGATTTTGCAGGTGCTGCAGAGGGACTCGAAGCTCCGGCGGGCTGAGAAGGACAGAGTGAGGTACCAGGATGATGAGGAAGGCGCGGTTCGACGGCGCGGAGCCGGGCTCGGGGCGGGGGAGCGGAGGGCGCAGGGCTCCAGCCCGGGGAAAAGGGCGGTGGGTGGGCGAGCGGGGAGGTCCAGGGTATAGCGGGGAGGACCAGGCTATAGCGGGGAGGACCAGGCTATAGCTGAGAGGACCAGGGTAGCTGTGCAGGAGGCTGCGGTCCCTCCGGAGCACGGGGCGTGGGGAGCGCCGACACCTCCCGCCAGCGCCCGCTGCTCCGGAGCCGCCCGTCTCGGGCATCTGCAGCATCGGGAAGTTTGGAAACGCGTGTTGTGGCAAAGACGGCTCTGAGTCACGGCTGCTGCTCCCCGAGGAGGAGGAGGCCACTTCTGCCTTTCACCGGGTCGCTGGCGGAGGGTGTGCGCTAAACGCCGGTACCCGGGGAGGCAACGGCGCCCGAGGAGGTTTTCCTTGCAGGGAAACGCGGCCCCTCTGCGGCTTTGGGATCGCGGAGCAGTTGGGAAATAGAGCCAGGTACTCAGCGGGCTGAAAGGTTGGACACCAGACCTTTTCACAGCAGATCTTTTCAATTAACTGCACTGAATCCCTTCCGTAAATTACAAGATCTTGTATGAGCCTTAGGAAGAAACAGACCATCCCGACTTTGTTCCTAGCTCCCATGCGTGGAATGAGCAAAGCTGTTTGTGTTCACAGTGAAATCAGAGGTGAAGGAATTAAGAAGTTATGCTGGTAAATGAGGCTTTTCTTATTAGAGGTCATCATTTATTGCTGCAGCTGAGACTTCAGGTACTTTGTGAGCAGTTTGCAAGCGAGAGGCAGCGTCCTCTCAGGTTCGTGAGCAAGCACTTTAGCCAAGTGATGTTTTTGTGTAAGGTGCAGAAGGAATGTTAATGAGTAACTTATCTGTCAAGTGGATTTTTTGCGCTGTGTAGCCTTCATTTCAGTCAAGTGGGTTTTGTGATGGTCACGGTTAAACATTAAGTGTGAATGCTGACTTGGATCCAAAGCTTGCCCTGGGTTTCTGCAGTGTGTGAACCTGGGCTCAGTTGTTTGGTGATTCCTTTCTCCTGTCACTTGGCATTCCCTTTCTTTCTTTCATTAATATCTTTTCCATGTGTAGCATTATGACTCAAAAAAAGGAGTATTTATGTGAAAGCTGCCCAAATAAACATGGTAGAAGATGTTTCTGGTGATGTTTTCAATCTATTCTACTTCAAATCTCAGTTGCAGAGGTATTCAGAAGAGGAGCAGAAGGTGGGTGAAGTGCTTATGGTTGAGGTGCCCTACTAAAATCTAAGTTAAACCTTTGATGTGTCCTTGGGCAAGTTTCCTAATCTCTCTTGGCCCTAATAAACTGATTTCTCACTCCACTTGTCTACCTGGTCTTATTTAGACCATAAATTCCTCAGGCCAGGGGACTCCCATCAGCAGCAGATGGATTCCAGTCTGCATGGTGTTGCCCTGTGCTACTGTAATCTAAGTAATAACAGTGATAACCCCGGAGGGCCAAATCCTGCAGCTCCTATATAAACACAGTGAGCTTCAGAGCCTCTAAATAAAATTGCATTTGCTCCTCTTGTTCCCACATGTATGCCTCCTTGGCTCTATGTCATTCTTCACGCTATTATTTTGGTAATTAACTTTGTATACACTTCTTTTCAGTTCAAAAGTCTTAAAATAATGCCTGACCACTTTGGCAGCCTACTCCTGAAATGCTTTCAAAAAGTCATGCTGGAGCTATTTGATTTATGCCACCGGGCAAATGAAGTACCCAGGAGTAGAATGGAAGAATGGAAGAGTAGTTTCATCAATATTACTTCTTTGCATGAAGTCACTGAAGTGGGTTGTCCCCAAATTGCTCTGGAACATGGTTTTGGAAAGAGGTGGTTGGAGCTGTAGGAGGGCCAGGGAGAAGTCAGTAACAAGCAGTGGTCTTGCTGGTCAAGTTTGTTCAGTGCCCATCTTTATTTACAATATATAGTATAGACCAATCTAGACTGGATTGGCACTTGCTGGCACACCACAAGTCAGCTTCTAATGACTGCACTGATTGGCCATGCTGTTTAATTCCATAAAAGCAAGCACATAGCTGTCTGCAAATCTCTTAAAAGGTCAGTAAAAATCAAAATCCTTTCCCAGATACAACTCTGGAATCAAAGCAAGAACAGGCTTTTTTGATTTTTTTGTTTTATTTTTTTTTAGAATCTGCATTTTTTATATTAAAAAATAAATGTTAATAACAGATAATTTTGAAAGGCAAAATCAGAAGTAAGATCACAAAATTAATCCTGGCATCCTGCATGGCTTATTGTGTCCAGCAAATTATGACCGTGGCTCAGGGGAGTTGATTTTCACATAAACATAAATGTCTTGCAGCACAGCATGAAATATTGACCTCCTCAAATTCCTCAAGTGCATTGAGCTCTCAGCTATGTCTCTATATTTGTTTTCAGATTAATTTTGCTTTTTCTTAGTGCTCTGTTTCTGTTATATCCTACATTCTATTTCTATTGCTTATTTCTAATTTCCCCTTTTATGCAGAAATGATTTGTGTGACCTGCTGGACCTTTCTTTGTGTTTGCTGCTGACTGGTAGCAGAGCTCCTGATGTGCCCTGGGCTGCTGGTTCCCAGGAGTGTGTTTTTACCCATTTTCTCCTTTCCAGTGCCCTCCAGTGGCTCCTCTCAGCATTAGCTTTGAGCAGCAAAGCAAAACTGCGGTGCCTGACTCCTCCCACAGAACAGGTTCAGAGAAGCATCCACAGTCAGCTTAGAGAAGCCTGAGAAGAAATCTTATTAATGTTTACAAATATCCAAGTCACAAAATGCTGTCAGTAAGCCTGGTTAATGAGACTGATGATTTTGCAAATGCTTGTGTTCCGTCTCTTAAATATTTCAATCACAGTTAGGTGCCTAGGAGAAGACAGGGACAAATCTAGCACATTCAGAGGGCAGCATCATGTTTAGATGCCTCCATAATAAATTTCCTTAAGGGCACAATGCATGCGTGCTGCAGGCACAGTTATTAATACCACAGTTAATGAAGTTGTCCTGAAAATCATGACATAAAAACATTCCAGGTCTTACTTGACTTTTGGTTTCAAGGCTTCAGTGTGCACCTGGCTCATCTTCTTCAGCTGCTGGTGACAGAAATTACACAATAATTGATGGCTGATATTTGCATGCAGAGCCCCAGGTCCCAAAGACTTAACAAACCTGGAGGTCCTCTCCCTCTCCCTCTCCCTCTCCCTCTCCCTCTCTCTCTCCCTTTCTCTTCTCTTGTCAAGAAGCTGATGGGCAAGGTTACCAAAGGAGGCTGGCTGCTTTCTGTCTCTTCAGGACAGCACTTCAGAGCCTGGCAGGTAGAAGAGGGACTGTCAGTCCCTGTAGGAAGGCACAGCAGTGACAGAACTTGAAGCTCTGGGATACAGAGGTGGAGCTGCTGCCTTTTATCTCCCAAGGCAGCTCCTCCCTCTGCAGTGTGGAGAGCTGGTGCCTAAGCAGGTGTCTTTCCAGTCAGCTGGGGATGCCTCAGAGTGCTGGGTACAGAATAATCTCCACCACTGAAAGGGCACCAGGGCCCAGAAAAAGCAGCTGAGACAGGAGGAGCCAGGAGACATGGAGCCAGCTACTTAAAAGAGGCAGCAGGTATGGGCTTGTGGCATGGGAACAGGTAGGTAGTACATTTGAGGGTGGTCCAGAAAGTGAACAGTTGGGAGATAAAGCAAAAGAGCTGCAGATCACTATAGAATGTATTTAAAAGGACAGAAGAGCTCTGAATTCTTTATTCACTTTGGTGTGACTTGTCTTCTAGAAGCATATATAATATCCTTATATAATGCTTCTATTATACACATGCAATAGCTTTGTGCTGGTTTAGTTTATTAATCCTTGATAAGAAGGGAAATAGCAGTTTACCTACTAGATCATGTTTTGAGAAGTAACTACACCTGTATTGTGTAAGGATTGTTCTCTTCAGTAGGAAGAATGGAAAAAAAAGTTAATTACTAGTTCTAGAAGATCTCTTAGGCATCAACCACTGTTTATGAATAGGAACTGAAAAAAAAAAGAAAGGGGAAATTGAGATTTTTGGAGAGATTCCCTTTGATTCTATTTCTTTGGCTTATTTTCAGATTAATTTATGCTTTTTTCATTTATTTTTTTTTGGTTTAATAGACTTTTTCTAACAGATCTATGACTGGGAATAGATGGCACTAAATCATAGGCTTGTTTTCATTTATCCTCAAACTGCAAGATGAAAAGCAAAGTAAATTAATTGGGACGTACAGTCAGCACCACTCACTGCTCCTCTCTTGATGACCTACTAACAACATATGATTCTTACAGGAAGGATTACTCCCCTCCTTACTTTGTTCTAGATGGTCTCTACAACAACCCCTTTGGATGTAGTTATTTATTACAGGAAAATAATTGTTCTTACTGCCTTACAGCAGATCATTTACTGAGTGGATTTGTTGCAAGTACTTCCTTATTGTATTCTCTTTACTGACATGTGTTCTCATGGCTCTGGCAATAGAAGGTGGGAATAAATGCATGAGGAATGTCTTTTTTTTTCCTTTTTCCATACTCATAAACTTGGAAGGCATTTGTTGCAGAGGTGCAGACATACTCAGCACCCTCATAGTCCTCCAATTATTTTGTCTTGCTTACAGTTTGAGGGATCTGACATTACAGCCTTTTTTTTTTGGGTTATTCACAGTAGTCCTGTCAACCCTCTCACTGCCTCTTAGAGACTGAGAATATCTCCTTGGGTGTTAGGGATATAGATTAGGAGCCCACTTCTTATAACTACAATGAATTTTTAGAATTAATCAAAAAATACCCATAAACTACAAGTCTGAGGATACCAAGACACCACCACTTGGGTATATTGTTGTTCCAGTAGAGCTCCCTCCTTGAACAAAGCATTAATAAAGAAATTCTTTCATAAGAGATACTCCACCCTGGATGTTTCAGGGCACAAGAACCCTATTGTGTCTTGTTTGTGTAGGAGACCCTATTATTATTTACTACTGATACTGTGCCACTGGCATGTTTAGTGGTTTGTAAACACTTGTGAAAATAGGTTCTTGAAGCCCTGAAGCACTAACATGCTACAGAAGTGTAAATAGAAGCAAAAACAGTAAGGAGGATTGTGATTTATAAACCTTTACTCACTTGGGGAAACAATTACTAGCATAAATAATCCCACTTGGAGACTCCTCTTGTTTGAGTGGGAGTACTGTAACCAGAGGCAATTAGTTAAGTTGCATATCAAGTTTTTTTTCCTATTGCAGTTTTTTAATAACCCTATCTTGTGGGGCTTCATGTGAGCTGAAGGAGAGCAGCTGGTAACAGCTGGTGGGTTGGTGGGCACAGTGTGTGCCATAGAATCATAGAATGATTTGGGTGGAAGAGAGCTTTAAGATCATCAAGTTAAAATCATCAAGTCATCATCATTTTCTGTCTCAGTTTTTATCCTGGTGCATCTGAGCTAAATAAACAACAGGCTCTGGACTGGCATTGCTGCCAGCTCCTTGGTCTTGTCTTTTCCTAATTAATTTTGGTGTTAATGAAAGGTTTGTCAGGCTTTCCAAAAAGAAATATCAAGGAGTGTTTCTGTGTGTGTGGTGGCAGAATGACACTCAGAAGCACCTTTTGGGATGCGTTATGTTAGGAAGAGCCTGTCTGGAAGTGGTTTTCTTGACATTCTTTGGGCCATGGGGGAGCTGGCAGGGCAGGGCCTCACTGCCAGGGCAGGGCCTCACTGCCAGGGCCTGCCCCACCACCCCACCACCCAGGCAGGACAGACAGGGCTGCACCCCAGCCCAGTCACCACAGTGGCATTTCTCAGTGTTTTATGCATACTGGTTAATTATCCTTTTTTTTTTTTTTTCTCTGAATCTGGTTTATAAATCAAGTGGAATTTTGCCCAATGGGCTTTTGAGCTTTGGGTAGAGAGACGCCATTTCCTTCTGCATTCCATAGCTTTAACACAGGACTATAGAGATTAAGGACTGATAATGTTAAAAACAATGTTATTGAGGCCTTTATAGTAACACATAAGCTGTCTGGAGGTACAGGCTAACCTTCTGTCGACCAGAATCTTGCTTTTCTGAGAGTGCAGAGGTGCATTTTGACCACCTGAGGCTTTAAGCTTAGCTCAGACAAGTATCTCAATTTTAGAGCTCTGTCCAAACCCATGGGATAGCATTCACAAATCTTTTTTGCAGAGATGAGACCTTGGTCTTAACTTAAAAACAGTTCCCCTCATTCAGAATCCTCACCTGGACTGTATCTGCTTTCTT
This sequence comes from Ceyx cyanopectus, assembly GCA_013401355.1. NCBI lineage: Eukaryota > Metazoa > Chordata > Aves > Coraciiformes > Alcedinidae > Ceyx > Ceyx cyanopectus. The sequence goes on from VYZU01054525.1 coordinate 27,016, forward strand.
GTTTGTTTGTTTTTTTACCTAGGAAACGTTTTACATAGAGAAAGTAATNAAAATCATCAAGTCATCATCATTTTCTGTCTCAGTTTTTATCCTGGTGCATCTGAGCTAAATAAACAACAGGCTCTGGACTGGCATTGCTGCCAGCTCCTTGGTCTTGTCTTTTCCTAATTAATTTTGGTGTTAATGAAAGGTTTGTCAGGCTTTCCAAAAAGAAATATCAAGGAGTGTTTCTGTGTGTGTGGTGGCAGAATGACACTCAGAAGCACCTTTTGGGATGCGTTATGTTAGGAAGAGCCTGTCTGGAAGTGGTTTTCTTGACATTCTTTGGGCCATGGGGGAGCTGGCAGGGCAGGGCCTCACTGCCAGGGCAGGGCCTCACTGCCAGGGCCTGCCCCACCACCCCACCACCCAGGCAGGACAGACAGGGCTGCACCCCAGCCCAGTCACCACAGTGGCATTTCTCAGTGTTTTATGCATACTGGTTAATTATCCTTTTTTTTTTTTTTTCTCTGAATCTGGTTTATAAATCAAGTGGAATTTTGCCCAATGGGCTTTTGAGCTTTGGGTAGAGAGACGCCATTTCCTTCTGCATTCCATAGCTTTAATACAGGACTATAGAGATTAAGGACTGATAATGTTAAAAACAATGTTATTGAGGCCTTTATAGTAACACATAAGCTGTCTGGAGGTACAGGCTAACCTTCTGTCGACCAGAATCTTGCTTTTCTGAGAGTGCAGAGGTGCATTTTGACCACCTGAGGCTTTAAGCTTAGCTCAGACAAGTATCTCAATTTTAGAGCTCTGTCCAAACCCATGGGATAGCATTCACAAATCTTTTTTGCAGAGATGAGACCTTGGTCTTAACTTAAAAACAGTTCCCCTCATTCAGAATCCTCACCTGGACTGTATCTGCTTTCTTGTTTGTTTGTTTTTTTACCTAGGAAACGTTTTACATAGAGAAAGTAATATAATTATGTGAGGAGTAGCATCTGCTTTGTGTGTCTTTGTAAGGCAGTTACATGTATAATGCATGGCTGAGCTGCATATGACTTGCAGAGGTGACTGACTGTCTTTTTGCATGCTATCAATATTTATAAAAGGTGTCACAACCAACTGGCAGCTCTACCCTGGAAGAGTAAATATATCTGCTGTTAATCATTAGCTTCAGATGTGCTTAAGAAGACCTGATCCCCAGCCTTTCAACCTATCAAGTGGCACACATGGTTTACATCTGTATTTCCATGAATTCAGGAGCCCAAAAAGTACTTCTGTCATGCAGTGGTTTTGGATTGAGACTACATCTGTCCCTACAAAAAAGCAGAATCTTTGCTGGGGAATTGTATGCATTGTATCTATTAGCGTGTATTAATACTAATGAAATTCTTATTAATGAAGTCATCTCATTAGAAATATTAATAATGACCGTTCAGAAGCCATGTGACAACACAGAGATTGTAAATCAGCTGTAAAACATTCTCAGAGAGGAGCTGTCCCCTGTGCCACACTCACTGGAGAGGAAGAGTCAGCCAGAGCTGAGTTTTCACTGTGAACTCAAGGTAGCTGCTAAAGTAATCAAGTTAAAATTAACGTTTTAAGGCATTGTTATAGCTTGAGATGGGTGATTAATCACCCTCAGCTCTTGTGTTCTCAGCTTTTCATGCTCTGTGCTTTAAAAACTTATTATTATTTAAGATAATAATTCATCTTCTGATTTCTGAACTTTAACTTGTAGTGTGTGGAACCAAAACATAGGAGTCAGTTTTCTGTTCTGATTCACATACTTCTGCATAATATTTTACGTGTAATAATGTTGATGTTATTACTATTATATGTTTATATGAAATATTGGGTAACATTTTTTTTCATCCCCAGATGTCCTATTTAGCAACCTGGTTTCTACTCCCTTTCACATTTGTCTTCTGCTTTATGTTCAGGATGGTAGGGAAAATGGCTTTCCTCTTACAGTAGCAATTAAAGATCCTTATTATCCTAACTGGAAGTGACAGGGGCAGGCTGCAGCTCTTTTCACAATCTTTATGATGACCCACATGAAAGTTTAGTACACACAAACATTTAGGTTAACTTTTCTCCAGAGATGTCTGTGTAAGAAATACTGGAACATCCTTGTGCCAGCAAAGAAGAGATGTTTGTAAGAACAGTGCAAAGGAATTGCTCCTGAGTGATTCATTAGTTTAGATGCTGTGTCTTCTGACTGCAGATACCATCTAGTGCTGTAATTGTTTCATGAGATAGGCTTTCCTTCTAGTTTGCAGCTGTCCTGTAGTAGCATGAGGGGGCATGCAGGTTGGACAGGGCAGGTATAGAGGGGGGTGATGTGGTTTGGCTGGGAGTCATTGCAAATGAGTAATATTTAATAGTCCTGCAATATGGAACTTACATAATATGTATCACATTCATATTACTCAGTACATAACTTATATATTATATAACTATGTATTAGGAGAAGTGTGGGCAGCAGGGCAAGGGAGGTTCTTCCCCTCTGCTCTGCACTGGTGAGACCCCACCTGGAATACTGTGTCCAGTTTTGGGCACCCCAGTTCAGAAAGACAGAGATTTACTGGAGAGAGTCCAGCACAGGGCACCAAGATGCTGAAGGGAGTGGAGCATCTCCCTGCTGAGGAGAGGCTGAGAGAGCTGGGGCTCTTTAGCCTGGGGAAGAGGAGACTGAAGGGGGAGTGGAGTGGAGCATCTCCCTGCTGAGGAGAGGCTGAGAGAGCTGGGGCTCTTTAGCCTGGGGAAGAGGAGACTGAAGGGGGAGCTCAGCAATGTCTATCAGTATGTTATGTCTCTGGAGACATTCCAGCCCCACCTGGATCTGTTCCTGGGTGCCTTGGTCTAGGTGCCCCTGCTCTGGCAGGGGAGTTGGACTAGATGATCTTCTAGCTCCCTTCCAACCCCTGACACTCTGTGATTCTGTGATTCTGTAATAGAGAGTTCAGTATATGGAGCTGCATGGTAAACGTAAATACACACAAGCAATTTACAGGGTTTGTTGCATAAGCTTGGGGATGACACCACAACTCAAATGCAGCACTTTTGCAGATAATGACTACAGATAATGTCAGATGTGTACTGGTAAAAACTTTACAGCGTTTACATATTAATGACAGCACTTGTGCAAGCTTTTTTAATGCGTTTGCCAGGCACGTTCATGAAGTGCTGCCGGTGTCAGGTTAAGCACGGGCTTGTGGACTTCTCACGATGAGGGTGACCCTGCTCTGGCAGGGGGGTTGGACTAGATGATCTTCTAGGTCGCTTCTCAACCCCTGACATGCTGTGATTCTGTGTGATTTTGTGATGGTGATGGTGTTGTTGGTGAGAGTGATGGTGGCGGTGTGGCGGGTGCAGTTCCGGACACGGCCGCTAGATGGCGCCCTCGGCACAGCCGGCTGCTCCCGCTCCCGGCCCCGCTCCCATCCCGGGTCAGCCAAACCCGCCCGGAGACCCCAGCGAGCCCCTTGCCGGGATGGAAAACCCAGTTCGCCCTGGCTGGGCTTCCGAACATCACACGGGTGGCTTGCAACAGCCGGTCTCTGCTTTTCGGGACTTGGGCTCATTTTTTTTGCTATGCCTGGAGCCGCTCCCCAGATATCTCACGCCTGGCTCCGTGTGCTTGTGACTCCTCCTGATGTCTTGCTGGGGCCACAGGAGTGAGCTCATGGAGTTGGCGCTTGAGAGCACTTTGTTCATCACCTCCTCCCGTTTCCCATCCCATCTCGGCTGTTCCCCATCCTGCAGGTGGTGCTGACCGTGTTTAGACTGTTAACTGAAATAATCCGTATGCCCCCGAGAGCTGCTGTATTCCTAGATGTGGGTTTTGCCACTGTTAAGGTGGAAGATGAAAGCCTTGCTAAAATACTACATCTCTAGGCTGTGCACAAGGTTTTGTCCTGTTGCCATCAAAATCGATTGGTCAGAGTGTGGATCTGCTGAATTTGCCTCTGTACTTGAAGCATTCGTGTGACAGAATTTGAAAACAAATAGCTTTGCATGTCTGTTGCATTATTCTGAGCCCTTTGCAACTGCCCCTTGTTCTTCTATATCCAAATAAACAATTAATTCCTATGACCTGTTGGTCTAAAACCTGAACTTGCTACTGAACAGCTTCTTCAGTTGCAGACACATCTGTGGAGCTTGTTCAGGCTTCACACAGAATCACAGAAGTTAGGGGTTGGAAGGTATGGCAGGATATTCATATTCATTATTAGTTTCTTCAATACATATTAAATACAGGCAGAGTCACTGTGCAGTGAGGAAAGAGGAGAATGTGATAAACTCGTTAGACATGTTGCAGGAAAACCTATTAGCTAAATTCATTATTTAAAGTCATTATTCTCCTTTACATAGAAGGTGTGTGGTGGGCACCTCACTGTCAGGGCCTCAGTGAGTTTTGTCTTGAAAAGAATCTTGTTATTGCTTCTGCTTAAACAAGTAAATATTTCAATAATTGGTTTGTTAGAGTATTATTTATTCTAATTCAATTATTAGCATTATTATGCTTTTCTTCTTTTCTAGCAAACGTCTGAAGAGAAAGAAGTCTGAAACAGGGCTGCAGGGAGTGACTGGAGAATGGTTTGAAGAAATACAAAGAAAAAAGTTTCAGAATAACACTGATGTCAATAAAATGCTAAAACTCCCATTAGAGCATCAGCTAAGGAAGAACAAAACCATCAGTGAGTTGCATTTTTCCATTTTCTTATTCTCTGTGACAATGGTTGTCAAAACAACATCTTAGAGCATCTACAGCCCAGGCTGGAAGGACACTGGAATGGCATTCTGTACTGTGTTTTTCACCTGCCACCCAGATAGTTTTCATGCATCAGATTATGCTTTTATTCCATTCCATTTCTGCATGTGTTTATTGAGCTTTCCTACTTATAAGTTTTGTTTTCTTATGTCCTTATGGGGTTTTTTTGTCTTAGTTTTCTAGTTAGTTATTATAAACTTAACATGTCACTCTGCCCAAAAATGCCAATAAAATTTAATTTTCCTGTAATAAAAGGTAAGCAAAAGAAAACAGACAACGTAACTTTTAATGTGTATTTTAATATTGTATTTAATAAGAACTTGAAACTAATCAAATTTTTAAAATATTTTCAGATCATAAGGAATTAAAAATGTCATCCTGCACAAATCCTCAAGCACAAAAGAACACGTCAGCTTCCTTCCTGGGCTTCAGATCACCTTTTGCTTGGCTTTTCTCCTTTAGAAAATCAAGGAAAAACCAGCCTCAGAAGCAAGCACGGTGAGCTATAATCAGAACATACATTATGTCTATTAAAAAAAAAAAAAGTCTGTGAACTGTTCTGTGTTTTGCTTAGAAAACTTTGTTAAAATTATTTTTTCAGTCTCTTGCCTTTCATCTCACTGGGAAGACTGGGATTTTACTTCCTGGGCTGCCCAGGGAGGTTGTGGAGTCTCCTGCTCTGAAGACACTCAAGACTCACCTGGATCTGTTCCTGGGTGACTTGGTCTAGTTGCTCCTGCTCTGGCAGGGGGGTTGGACTAGATGATCTTCTAGGTCCCTTCCAACCCCTAATATCTGTGATTCTGTGCTTTTGCAGGAAGGTTTTAAGTGTCCCAGAAGTCCCTAGAATGAGCAATGCCTGCATGCCATAGAATTCCCTCTGCAGAAGGTGAGGTGTAAGGCACATGAGGATCTTGTGCCCTGTGGCTGTGATATAACAGGAAAGAGGAGCTTTCCCAGGCCATGGCAGGGAGCACCAGCCCCAGGCAGCTCTGCTGCCTCAGTTCCCACTGTTTCTAGCCCAGAGGCAGCTCAGAGGCAGGCCATCAGCTTTAGCTGTAGCCAGGCAAACAGGGCTGCTCTCCAGTGCTTTTGTCACCAGGGCTTTGGTTTCAACTGGATCCCAACCAAAGCTGGGCTCATATGCAGTGCTGGAGCTGTCATTTGATGTTCTTCCTCCTCCCCTGTCATCCACTGGGGTAAATAAAGCTGCTATTCAGAGGGTGGCTGCTCTCAGGGTAATTAGGCTGACTGATCTAACTTGTGTCCTGTGTAGTCCTGTACGTCAGGAAGACTGGAGTGAAAGAGAGTTAGTTGTGTGTGTTGTCTCTGGCAGTGGCAGGTAAAGGTGCTTTGTGCAGTGCTGTGAAATCTGAAGTGTGAAGCTGCAAGATTTTTGGCACAAAGAGCTGATTTCCACCCCCTGAGTCTGAGGCTGGAGCTCTGATCCATGCCTAGGGCTCTAGGTGACATGATGCTAGGACAATGAACAAATGACAAGGAATGCCAGCCTCCAAAGAAATGATTATTAATCTGATGCTCAGGTTGCATAGCACAACAGCCTGCCGTTGTGGAGTGTTTGTACCAAAGCAGGAGGTTTGAACAGAGGCCATGAGGTTGGTTTTGTGGAAGCTTCCTGGTAATAATTCTCCTACACAGGAAAAAATAAATGGCAAAGTTTTAATGCAGCTCCATTCCTCCATCCTCTTATGCTGGGACACACACCAACACCAGACCCTAGACTATCCTACAGAACAAAGGGATGTTTGTTTAACTAAAAATCACATTTCAGGGGCATCATCCTGGTGCATGGAAAGGTTGTCAATGCACAAGTGAAGGTCAGTGCTCTAAAGTCTTAAGCATTGAAAAGATTTCTTAAGAAAATAAACTCTGCCTACTCAGTGCAGCAGCTTTTCTAATATGTTGTGGGTTTTTTTCTGGCTTTTCCACATAAAATCTATCCCGTTTCAGGCTCAGAAGCCTTTGATTTCTTAGCGAGCACAGCTTGAAAAATAAACAAGTCAATCCTGACGTGTAACTGAGCTGATTGCCACATTTGCTGGTCACGCCTCTCTGTTGAAAACTTCCCCCACCCTCTTCTAGGTGTTGCCGTGGCATGTGGTTGGCTTTATGCATAGACAAAGCACTGAAAGAATCTGCCTCTCACCGAGTAAAGTTATTGTGGAGTGAAATTCAGCAGGAGGCAGTGTGGAAATCCTGTAAGCAAGCCTCACTGGCAGAAGCTTTTCACTTAGCCATGGCTGTGTAGAGGGTCCTTTCTGTCCAGTTTCATCAGCTGCAGAGCTGTTTTGCTGTGAGGAGTGATGGATGCTGCAAAAAAGAGTGTGCTGATGAGGAGATCCAGAAGATGCTAATGAAAGGTTTGTAACTGGAGGCTGAAGGGAGTGAAGTGTTTGATCACTTTTGTTCCAGAGGTGCTCCTTGAATTCATCCTTATTCTTTTCTGATACCTAAGTGTGGTTCATAATGGAAAATAAATGCTGTTTAATTGTGTTTTCAGCATGTTTAAGTTATATTTGTTGCTTAGCTGCCTTCTAACATAGTACTGATGAGAATAGTAGAGAAGGGGTTGCACTCTAGACATGGCAGAGATGGCCTGGGGAAGACAGGTGCCTGAGTGAAAATACTATTTCACAGCTGTTTTTAATTCATGGATTTATATAGACAGTTTATATAGATAATTTATAGTTGTCAGTAGTGATAGTAGTAAGCAGAAATATCTTTTAACCTTACATTTGGTTGTCATAAGAGAGATGTGTATGTGACAAGTATAAAATGTAATTTTTTGTTTTCCACAGTGAGTAGTATTTTCCTGACAGCAAATATTTCTGAACTTCATCAGTAATTTAACTTAGTGTCTTTTTATGAATCATAGATAATGTTTACAAGTATGTGTGTGTGTACACGTGCATGTGGGTGCAAAATAATGTAAACATTGCTCAATATCCTTAACCAAGAATGAAACTGAATTATTTTTTCCTAAAATGTAGTAATATTTCTCTGCAAGCAAGCAAAACTTCCATTTTGAAATGCTGAAAAAAAGAGTTAGAAACAATAATGAGGCAGTTTGAGAAGTGGAGAGGTTGGCATAGTGAAAAGATTCAAATAACCTTGTCTGTATAAACGGGCAGGGAGGAAAAGAAAGCAGAAAGTAAAGCAAGGAGCAGTTATTTCTGAAAGAACAGTGACAACAAAGACATGGAATAATTTAGAATAGTGCCAGAGGTGCAAATGGAAATTGAATTTTTGCCTAGACATTTCTAAGTAAGACATGTCTACTTCTTGTACCTTCCTTGCAAGGAGCAATTAATGCAGCAGCAAGTGGGGAGAACTGTAGAGCAGAGTTCCATAGTACAGCTGAAAAAGGACTTCTAACAAAGCTTTGACATTTCTATTTTGCATATCATTAAAATTAAGGCAACAGAATTTCACTGAACTGGGTTTGCAGGAAATCATTGTAAAAACTCTGAAATGTAAGTTATTAATTTGTTGTAGAAGCATTAAAACACTATTTTAGTTTAAAGAAAGAGCTGCATATGTCTGAGTCCCACTTCTGGAAACTTCATTCACATGGAGTAGTAACCCACTGAATTAATGCTTAATTAATTTATGTTTAATCAAAATTAATGCATTAATGGCTGTTCATATTCACTGCTAAAAGGAAAAAAATACTAGGAATTTCAGATTCAGATTGCCTGGCTGGATCCTAAGCCAAGTGAGGTGAACAGGGTTGTTTTCTTTGGTTTCAGTTGGACCCCATGTCAGAGAGGAATCCTGGTTTTACAGTTCACAATTACAAAAGCAAAAACAAATTGCACCTTTCAACTGTTCTTCCCTGCCTGCCAGCACATTGCAAACAAATGACAAAGCACTTTAGGAGGAAAGGCTGGGCCACAAAGAACCTGCCAACGAGCTGGTTTCTACTTGCTGTGGAAGCAGAAGAAAGGATAAAGCAGTCTGCCTGAGCACAAGGTTTGAAGAACCTAAGAACAAGGTCATTCAAAAATACTTTGAGATAAACAGGGCTGAGCAGAACCATCTTTCCCTGTTTCACTTTCTCTCAATAATTAACTTCCTGGGGAAAAAAAAATAAGTTTATGAAACGTGGAAGAGCTGAAACCAGGCTCAAGCTGAGCAACATTTTCAGGGTTTTTGGAGAGTCTGGTTAGTTGTAAGATCAGGATCTGCAGATCAATTTAGACTACATGAACTCCTGTTGTTTCTTTAGTTTATTTTGTGTTTATATGTCTGCAAGTCAGCCCATAGAATGGAATATACCCTTTTGCATTCAGGGCTTCTCAGCTTGTTCCAGCCACAGCATTACTCACAGATGCTTTAGCCACTTCCCTGCCAAGCCCTTGCAGTCCTGTGGAGCTTAGGAAAGCAGAGGAGCCTTCTACCCCCTGTTAAAAAATCAATAAAAGCTGTTTCAAGTGAGTAGCAGCAAGTTCCAAAGTTCACACCAAAACCAATCTGCTGGCTGACTTTCCTCCTCTGCACAGCTCTGTGTCTGAGCAGGCTGAAATGCAAGATAAAAACCAACAGAATTGCAGAGGCAAACCACTGACAGATTTACAAGTCATTAAATTCTGCTATTCCTAGTACCTTCTAAATTGCAGTTGTTTGGAAAAAAAAGGAATTAAAAATATCTCAATGCTGTTTTGGGGGAAGGCTGGATTTGTCAGTGAGCAATCTTTTCTCAGGTGCTTCTCAGGAGTTGTTAAAGAGAAACTGCTGTGTGTTTACATGTCGGTAAAATGACATCACCTTCCTTTTCAAAGCCAACATTAAAATCCTTGTGCCTACAGATATGACAGTGCTGGTAGCCCTTCGAAAGTGGAAGAAATGGCAACGGTGAGTACTTGGCAACTTTAGAGTGCTTGACAACTTCATTGTTAGCAGTGTTTAGACAGTAGTTTTCCAAACTTAGCCCCCTTTGTTTAGCCTGTTGATGTAACACCTGTTTAAATAACATACTGGTAGTTCCTGCTTTAAACACCCAATAAAATGCCTGTTCCATTTGAGAAGATCAATCTGAATTTCAGGATGGAACAGCAGATTTGTGTCTGATGTAATTTAAGTGCTTGCTGTTGAAAGAAACAGATCTCCTCTGAGGATTATATTTACTATTTTAATTACCTGATTGCCCCATATTACTGATGTATCTTTGCTTTTCTTCAGTTGTGTGGTAGAACCACAGAGGGGACTAAGAAGGTGTGCAGTATATAGTCAAAAGCATAGAGGAGATAATTTGTCTACCTTCCTGCTCAAAAACAAAGGGATCATCTATATTTCTATGTTACAGAACACAGATTTTATCAGAATATCCTGCCTGTTATATAGATTATATAGCTAGTAAAATATTACAAGTATTGAGAACTCAAAAGTAGTATGGGTTTTTAATAAAAAAATTAAAAAATAGAGGAAAAGTCTCAAATAAATCAGGAGTTCAGCAGTTGTCTGCACTTCTCCCATCTGAGAGAAATATGGATGGGATAGGAACCTCTCCAGCTTAACATGTGAACTAAACTCAGATGGGGAATAGGGTGACATTTTCCACACTGCTAAGGTCATTTGTCACAGACCCTAAAGTCTCGTTTTGCAAATGAACAATGACTGTGGTGTGAAATTATTAAGTCTCTGTTNTGATTTGAACCCACATGCAGAATTAAAATCATGTTGCTTTATCATTTTTAACAGGCTGAAATGTGTAATTCTGTAATGTCAGCTGAAGCAAGTGGTCCTTCTTTTGATGCAACCCAAGTTGAAACAGTAGAGAAANGGGAGGTCAGTTTGTGGATCTTAAAATGTGCTGGTCAAGGAATAAATGCTTAGGAAAAACTAAATTAAGGGATAGAATGCAATAAGGATGCATATGGAAAAAAAAGTACACAAGAATGGAATGAACAGTTAGAGAAGGAGTTTTTCAGTGGTAAGTGCATGTCCTTATTTTGTTCTGATGCAGTTGTTACCAGAAGTGATTGTAGTGACTGTTTCTAGTGACTCTGAAGAGGGCTTTACATATCATACTGGTCCTGGTCAGAAGAATGATACCTGAAAAGCCCAAATTTTGCTCTTCATATTGTGACAGGAGCCCATGTTGCATCCCTTAGATGCAGACATATTATGTGAGAATTATTTCATCCCAGTTTCCTGCTTGTGTGATTTTAATAATGGTCAATTCTTTGGTCTGGTTTTATGAATTATAAAGCCTGAAACCACAGAAGCAAAAGGCATTATGACTTACAGTTAACTTTCTGGGAGCCTTTATAGCACCAATCAAAAGTTGCTGCTTCTATTTTTTATCTTCTCTGCCACTGCTGGGAAGTGAGGCAAGATCAGACCCAGCCTATGTAAGTACAGGGATGTTCTTCCATGAACTTCCTCAGATCTATGTAAAAAAAAAGCAATTAATATTACTTTCTACCACCCAAAATCTCAAGAGATCACCAATAGAAAAATTGCCCATAGGCTGGCTTATGTACAAAATTTATTATACAAAATAGATGAAAATTAGCAAAGACATAACTGGTTTTGACAATAAAAATGCTTTAAATACATTGCTGTCACTTAGTCTTATGACTGAATATCTTGGTTAACTGACCTGTATAGTATTTACTTCATGAGACTGCCTTTCAGCTTTGTTGTTAGAGTTTCTAAACTATTTCATTACCCATTTTTTATCCAGAAAATGCCATTTTCAGTCTAATTTTAATGTAATAAGCTACATTTTTTTGTGGAGAACTTCTTTTCTGAATGAAACACATGGTGGACATTCCAAACTACAGAATGAGCTTGGTTGGTGGTTTTCAGGATTCTGTGTTTTCTTGCAGTTACATCATCATTACTGTGCTTTGTAAACTCAAGGAAACTCATGTTTGCCTAGTGATTTGGGGCCTGTTTTGCTTACAAACTAGATTTGGAAAGTTTACACACACACACACACACACACACACACATATATACAGCATGTGAGTAAGAACTCAGACTTCAAATTGTTTTTCTTTTAAATAGCATAAAGACTATCATTTACATAAAGAGCATTTTTAAGGTCAGTCATGGAGCAGTGCATTTTTTCCTTGTAGTCATGATGGGTGACTACTAAAAGGTCTCGTGGAAGAAGAATGTGTGGTTTGGGGAGGGTTTTAAATGCTGAGAAGATGACTCCTTTCAAAACCAGTTCTGATTATTATTGTATCATGTGAAACTTCTTAATATAAATAGAAGATTATGAAAGAAAACAAAACTAAGGAACTAAATATCTTTTTTTTTTTCTTTCTCTGCAGTTCTGAATGATCTGGATGACCAGCTGGCCCAGGAACAAGCCCAAGACCCATTGGACAGGCCAGTTTCTAGCAGCAGTGCATCAAATGTC